>CM075507.1:34305338-34390338 GCA_037950675.1 Hypophthalmichthys molitrix
GGGAACATCTTCAGTTATTTTAACCGGTGTCTTCGATTGGAAAGGCCTGTCAAGTAGACAATATATAATCACACTGCTCCCTTCCCCTCACAGATCCCATCGACGGTTCGCTCCATCCATCAAGATCGCATCCTGTCTCTCCGCCAGCAGACACAGTTCTTGTGGGAAGCGTACTTCTCTTCTGTGGAGAAAATTGTGCTCACTACACTGGAGGTAAGCGACTTCCTGATCAATGAACGTCTCACTGCGTTCAAGACATGAGGCCATCAAGACCTAACGACCGGTCAGATGAATCCCATGAAAACTTGTCCGGGTCATAATTTACCCTAAAAACAAACAGGGAAAAAATGGGAAATTATATTTTGCAGAAAATGAAGCTCATTTTAAGACCATTAAGATTTTTGCATTGTGATTATTGAGCACATTTTCACTCCACAGTTCTCATTACTGTAATGAATCCAGAATCAGATGTAATTATGAGTTTCATTTTAAATTATTTAATGATAATACTATAATGAGATTCATCCAAGCACAATGATTTATTTAGTAAAATTAGCATAAATACAACAAATGCTCATTATGTAAAAATATTTTACCATTTATATCATTTATAAATACGATAATGAGAATTATGCCCCACACACATAATGTCACAATGTGTGTAAAAAACACTTAATGGTCCACAAAAATAGGTTTAATTTTCTTTCAAATTAAAAAAATATAATTTCTCATTTTTGGCACAAATTTTTTACCCTCCTAATAGAATGAATTGCATGTCGGGAGCTATTCCTGAATGAAAATGGAGCTCCATCTGGCCGGTCTCAGGCTCTGGTTTCACACACTTCTCCCTGGAGGAAGTGTTTAAGCTCTGAGATGTGCTGGATTGCTGTTGGTGTGTAAGAGGACACCTGGGTCAGGTCTTGAAGGGTGGATCTGTGATACAGAGCATTAATATGTGTCCGAATAAACATGGCTTCAGTCCAGCTGGCCTCATGTTTATGAAAGTTAGGCTCTTTAAATGCTCATGAAATTTGAGTCTTGCTAATGTTTTTCAATTGAGTCTAACACATTGTCCTAAGCAGACGTGATGCAATGCTGTGACACATGATAAAAGCCATCTTTTCCATGTTAATCAGTTAACCAATTAACTTTCCAAATTCTTTCTGGACGTCCTCTTCCAGATCATCCAGGACCGTGTATTGCAGCACAACGGCCGCAGTACACTGATGTGGAACCGGCTGCCGGGAGGGCTCTTCACCCTGCCACAATACTCCTCCAATCTGGGCGACTTCCCCTTCTTCTACGCTGAACTCGGTAAGTGAACTCTGTTCCACGACCACAGCCATAACTTCATTTATATGTAGTATGTACTCTCTGCCTGCTACAGCAGCCACGCCCCAAACTCTCCACCTGCTACAGTAGCCACGCCCCCAACTCTCCACCTGCTACAGCAGCCACGCCCCAAACTCTCCACCTGCTACAGTAGCCACGCCCCAAACTCTCCACCTGCTACAGTAGTCACATCTCAAACTCTCCACCTGCTACAGTAGCCACGCCCATGCCCCAAACTCTCCATCTGCTACAGTAGCCACGCCCATGCCCCAAACTCTCCACCTGCTACAGTAGCCACGCCCCAAACTCTCCACCTGCTACAGCAGCCACGCCCCAAACTCTCCACCTGCTACAGTAGCCACGCCCCCAACTCTCCACCTTCTACAGTAGCCACACCTCAAACTCTCCACTTTCTACAGTAGCCACGCCCCAAACTCTCCACCTGCTACAGTAGCCACGCCCCAAACTCTCCACCTGCTACAGTAGCCACGCCCTAAACTCTCCACCTGCTACAGTAGCCACGCCCCCAATTCTCCACCTGCTACAGCAGCCACGCCCATGCCCCACACTCTTAGCCTGCTACAGTAGCCACGCCCATGCCCCAAACTCTCCATCTGCTACAGTAGCCACGCCCCAAACTCTCCGCCTGCTACAGTAGTCACATCTCAATCTCTCCACCTGCTACAGCAGCCACGCCCATGCCCCACACTCTTAGCCTGCTACAGTAGCCACGCCCATGCCCCAAACTCTCCATCTGCTACAGTAGCCACACCCCAAACTCTCCGCCTGCTACAGTAGTCACATCTCAATCTCTCCACCTGCTACAGTAGCCACGCCCCCAACTCTCCATCTGCTACAGCAGCCACGCCCATGACCCACACTCTTAGCCTGCTACAGTAGCCACGCCCATGCCCCAAACTCTCCACCTGCTACAGTAGCCACGCCCCAAACTCTCAGCCTGCTACAGTAGCCACACCCCAAACTCTCCACCTACTACAGTAGCCACGCCCCAAACTCGCCACCTGCTACAGTAGCCACACCCCAACTCTCCACCTACTACAGTAGCCACGCCCCAAACTCAGCCTATTACAGTAGCCACGCCCCAAACTCTCCACCTGCTACAGTAGCCACACCCCAAACTCATTTTAACAAAAATCTTACATACTATTACATCTACGCTATGGAGTCAGTGTTTGTATAAGAATTGTCTAGATTAAATATCTTTTCTCCACAGGTATTAAACCACAACAGAAATTCACAGCCGTCATTCACGCAGTCACGCCTCTCGTATCTCAGTCTCAACCGGTTTTCAAGTTGCTAGTGTCTGTGGCCAAATCACAGTACTGTGCCCAGGTCAGTGTTATTTATATACTATTATGTTATTTATTAAAGGGTTAGTTCACCCCAAAATGAAAATTATGTCATTAATTACCCTCACATCGTGTAAGACTTTCGTTCATCTTTGGAACACAAATGAAGATCTTTGATCCCGCCTGATCCACACTTTTGAATAGTAGTGTACTTAATAGTAGAATGTACTTAATAGTAGAAATGACCTCTGATGACCTTGTATCAGATCATTGTCCTGTGGAACTGTGACAAGCCTCTTCCCGCGAAGCACCGCTGGCCCGCCACCTCTGTTCCAGTTATCGTAATTGAGGGCGAGAGCAAGGTGAATCTCCCTCTTTATATTCTCATCATATCAAATGAAGTTTATCCTACTAAAGTCAGAGACATTGAGCATTTTCTGGAGGTTTCATGCATGTGACTACGTTTAGGTGATGAGCAGCCGGTTCCTGCCCTATGAAACCATGAGAACAGATGCAGTCTTGAGTCTGGATGAAGACACTGTGCTCTCGACCACAGAGGTGAGTCAGGAGGCTACAACAAAGACTTTAGATAGACAAAGACAGTGCACTCATATTACTATGAATGGGAGAAAGTGCAACGCACAATATGGTGAAATAAGTCCCGCCTTCTAAATAAAAGAGCCAGTCACTGATTGGTAAAGTCACTGCGTCACTGCAGCTGTCATTAGAAACTCTGTTTTCTTTAGAAACAGTCAATGTTCTAAGACGCACACTTGTGACTGCACATGCGCATTGGCTAGTCCAGCCTGAAATATGTTGGGTTTTGTCATGATTTGAGCATTTAGAAATAAACTTTATGAAATGATTGTTGTCCCCCGAGAGGCATTTCAAAAATGGCCGCCAAGTGAAATTACTTGCCTTAAAAGGGATTTGGCTACAACCAATCACAGAATTCAGGAGAAACAGAAATAAATACTGGCTATATATAGGGATTTTATAGTACTAAATATATACCTCTTAATTAAGCACCATTTATCATCTTTAATACCATGTTGTAATCACTAGATGGCTGTATAGCCCTATATATAAAAATATAATCATTCCCTAGTTGCTGGGATCACATTGTCTCATGTATTTATTAACATCATTAATGTGATTAAAGTGTTTGGGTTTGCATGTTCACCATGTACTTACAGTGTACTCATTCCCACAGGTGGATTTTGCCTTTACTGTTTGGCAAAGTTTCCCAGAGAGGATTGTGGGATATCCTGCACGGAGCCATTTCTGGGACTCTAACAAGGAGCGTTGGGGCTACACCTCCAAGTGGACCAATGACTACTCCATGGTGCTGACCGGAGCTGCTTTCTACCACAGGTCAGTTAAATAACTAACTTTATGTAAATACATTAGCTCTGCTCCAAACCATATCTCACTGTCATTATAACTGCAGTGGAAGGCATTAAGAAAAATAAGCCTAATTTTAGTAACAAATATGTATATCTTATAAATGTGTTTAATGCGTCATCTTTTTTTAATCCAGGTATTATAACTACTTGTACACACACTACCTGCCCGGCAGCTTAAAGACTATGGTTGACCAGCTCTCAAACTGTGAAGACATCCTCATGAACTTCCTGGTGTCTGCTGTCACTAAGATGCCGCCTATCAAGGTCACTCAAAAGAAACAGTACAAGGAGACGATGATGGGACAGGTACAGAATGCATGAAATCAGAATAATCAGTCTGTCACAGTCAGATTTGAGTGCTAGTAACACGTTTCTGAAATGTTTACATTGACCCTCTCTCCTCCACAGACGTCCCGGGCGTCTCGTTGGGCAGACCCTGACCACTTTGCCCAGCGGCAGACGTGCATGAACAAATTTGCCAGCTGGTTTGGCACGATGCCCCTGGTCCATTCGCAGATGAGACTGGACCCCGTTCTGTTCAAGGACCAGGTATCGATACTGCGCAAGAAGTACAGAGACATCGAGAGACTCTGACAAAGCCGAGAAACACCTTCCCTGTGAACGGGATGGGAAACGGCATCCGAAAACCCCTCAGAACCCTGTTAAACCGGATCAACAGGGATAAAGAGGGGGACGGAGACCCTCAGGGAGGGAGCGCATTGAGACAGGGGGGAGTGTTGTGTTTGAAGAAGATCCGTCTATCAGAGACCGTCACTAACTACAAATATATGGCTCGATCGGAGATCACGTTGACGGCATTTGGATGAGTTTAGCACAACACAAAGACACAAAGCTTTCTGTCTTCCACACCCCCTCTTGTAATGCTTCGCCAATGACAGCGGTGACCATGGCAACCTCGCCAGTGCCACACACACACACACACACAGATCCACATGCACTCAGAATAAGGACTATTGCACATCAGTTTAAACTCTGGATCCATGTTAGGATTGGGTTTTGCTGAGGTCGCCTGTATATTTATTCAATTCACCTTCCGCTACTCCGGCAAGCGTTACGCCCCTCTTGAAAATGCAGGATGACGTCCCGTGGAGAAGTCGAGCGTGTGAAACACCGCGCACAACGTCACAGTGCCTGAACTTTCAGATGGACAATCTGGGAGTCCAAAGGGGTTTTGTATGAATGCATAAACACCTTGTTCATGCTGCTTATATTTGGATTCAGTTGGTTCAAAGTTTTTGTTTTTTTCTTTCTTTCTATACAAACCTGTTTGTTTATTTTGTCAAACTGACATAATTGTACTATTTTTTTTTTTTTTTTTTGAAGATTTACACTGTGTCCAGCAGACGAGATGCGATAAGATTCCAGCGACAAGCAATTTGTCTGTCCTCACTAAACATGACTGCGAGACGCGACAAAATCCATTATAATCACAGCCAATCAGAAGAGTGTATGGGCGGAGTCTCTGCAAGCGCACTGTACTCGCAACTAAATAAATCAAAAATCACAGCCAATCAGAAGAGTGTATGGGCGGAGTCTCTGCAAGCGCACTGTACTCGCAACTAAATAAATCAAAAATCACAGCCAATCAGAAGAGCGTGTGGGCGGAGTCTCTGCAAGCGCACTGCACTCGCAACTAAATAAATCAAAAATCACAGCCAATCAGAAGAGCGTGTGGGCAGAGTCTTTCTGCAAGCGCACTGCACTCGCAACTAAATCAATCAAAAATCACAGCCAATCAGAAGAGCGTGTGGGCGGAGTCTTTCTGCATGCACACTGCACTCGCAACTAAATAAATCAAAAATCACAGCCAATCAGAAGAGTGTGTGGGCGGAGTCTCTGCAAGCGCACTGCACTCGCAACTAAATAAATCAAAAATCACAGCCAATCAGAAGAGTGTGTGGGCGGAGTCTCTCTGCATGCGCACTGCACTCGCAACCAAATAGATAAGTGCATAATCAAATTCATAAATATTACACCTTTTAAACATTTAAAGAAACGTACTAAGTGACTGAAACAATCTTTGTCATAGAATACACTTGTTTGTTCACAAACCCCTCTAATTTATTTTCAAGATCTGAGATGAATTATCCTCCTTCGCTTTCAGTACGGCTATAAAGGTCACGCAAAATGATATTCAAACTCAAATTAAATTCATTTAACATTAAATAAAGCACATAATCAGTGCCTGAGATTATCATTGTCAGATTGTATGTTGTTGCTCCAGCATGACGTCACCAAAATAGAAACCGTTTCTAAAATAGATTCTCTGCGTATTGCGGCTGGTTAGGACAAAATCTCTGATTAACATGGAAACGATGCCTTTTATCGCGCGTTGCGTCTGGTTAGGACACGGTGTTAAATCCAATGCCACAAACAACTCTGTCAGGTTTTCTTACGAGTCTTACTAGCGTATTGCCATGTCAGCAGCCATGTTCACACTGCAGCTAGTTCGGATGTCACTCCACTTCTGACTGCTGAATCTTCTGAATTTTTTTATTTGGAAGTGACATGCATTTTGCATCTGAAAAGTGCAGATAACCGCTTTTACAAATCAATCTGACTAGTAACTAGTTATTAATGCAGTGACATCACTGACTGCTTGTCTGATAACAAACATGGAGATCAGTTTATGGTAAAATTTGTGAATGTTAGCACATTGTTTGCGTTCTTTAAAACCCCAAACGTGATAGATGTTCCAGTCCATTTCTCTTGTCATCAGTCATGAGACACCCAGTGTTGTTTCAGTGTTTACTTGGCTAGTATGTATTTCTGGAATCACACACTCAATGACTCGAGATATTTAACACTAGTTTTGCATTTAATCTCAATGTGGATGGAAGAAAAAATCAATGAAACACCTGAAAATGCTTGATTAGGAGAGAACGTCATCCATTCAGAGCTTCAGTTCGAGTTTTGAGAACGTCTTCCATTGATTTTCTGTTAAGAAAGAACTATTAACTCATTGTTGCTCATGTTCTTTTCCGACTGGATTGATTGAAATGTTTATCCCAGCGGAGACGGATGCAAACGTACTTTTGTCCAAAAATCAGTCAGGGTGGATGACATATTTAATGCTTTGTGAATAAAAACGATGCTGCGAGAGTCAATAAAAATACATCTCTGCCAAAAATGACGTGACATTGCACCTAAAGACAGGACTGAACAAACTTAAAATTAAATATGGCGTCTACCCTGACTAATGTTCCTACAATTACACAAAACGTACCATATACAGTACATTTGCAAGAACATTTTCCCTATTACAGACAACAGTTGAATGTTAAACTATGGGCTGAGAAATGTGATAGAAAAGTGGTGATGATTTTGCTTGAGGTCAGAATTATTAGGTAAATATGAGTAAAGCAGGCTGTGGAAAATAAATTTGCATTGTTTATCCCTTTGATCTTTCATTAAAAAAATTCACAAAATATTATAAAACATATTCATAAAAAATGTAAATGGGAATATACTTCAGAGATATTTTACTCGTAAGAATTTCTAGGTGTGCCAATAATTGTGGCCGTGTATAAGAGAAAAACATTTATTTTATAATGTGATTTTCACCCATTTTTGTGAATTTTTTTTTTAAAAGAAATAAACAAAGCGTATTTATTTTCACAGCCTTTTTTGCTCATATTTACCAAAGGGGCTAATAATTGATTAATTCTGACCTCAGCTGTATATTTGCATGGCGATCATCTGATAGGACTGCTTTACTGAAACATGGAAATGTGAAAATGCAGAACAGAATGAGTCTCACATCATTTAAGATGAGGAAAAACGCATTGTTTAGAAGAGTTGGTTGTTCACGGTTGCCACATTAATGTAGAATTGTGTGCATGAATTGGGTGGAAACTGTGGCAAAAAGTTCTCCAAATAAGATAACGGTATTTTTAGAATATGATTCAGTCACGTGTTTCTTTTTGTCGTCTACAAACGAACGTGCCTTTTCTCAAGACACTTCTTGCGTTATTTTGTTAGCCTTCAACCGCACAATCTCCTCTTCAGCACTGATCATACGTGGGCAATCGCTTGATTTAGTTTTCTTTGTCTAACACTGGAGTTTTCTGATGGTTACAGTACTGACATTCCTGCCTGTCCTGTAGGAAACACATCTTTCACTCGGCCTCGTGTTTGTAAGTGTATGCACACACGAGGATTCATTTTATCTGTTTTGATTCTTTGCTTCATCCTTGGATTCCTATTTTACAGCATTACAAACAATACAATGAAAGTTCAAATTTTTTAAGATATAAAAAAAGCTTTTATAAAAAAGAAATAAATGATATTTGATACATTTGTGTGTGTTGTTTTGTTTATATCGAGTGTGAATTGAGCGTTTCTTACACAAAACGTATCATGCAGCATTGGTGCACTGATATTCCGGGTGATTGATTTCATTATATATTTTGCAATATATCCCTGCCGCTCTGAGTCAATGTTCTGAGCACTTTCGTGTGATTTATCAAGCTCGGTAACAATTATGCAAAAAGTGACACTTCAAATGAACTTAAATTAACAAAAAGCCAAAAAAGAAGTCTTTAAAGGGATAGTTCACCCCACAAATGAAAATTCTGTCATCATTTACTCAACCTCAAGTTGTTCCAAACCTGTATGAGTTTCTTCACAAAAGAAGATATTTTGAAGAATGTTGGTAATCAATCATTTGACGGCAGCCATTGACTTCCGTAGGTTTTTTATTCTCCTATTGAATTCAGTGGCAACTGTTTGATTACCAACAATCTTCCAATTATCTTCTTTTGTGTTCAACAGAAGAAACTCACAGTTTTGGAATAACTTGAAGGTGAGCAAGTCATGAAAAAATTTCTTTTTTTTTTTTTTTTTTTTTTTGGCAAACTATCCCTTTAATAAATATATATCCAAATGCAAAACTTACAAGTAAATTATTATGTCTGAAAACATTGTTCCTAGCAACTAGGGAACACACAGCCATGTATATATGCGGCCCGTGCCGGCAAAACCAGCTAAAAATAATTGAATTTGAGGTTTTAACAAAAAAATGACTTCATTAGTGATCCAAATGCTTCAAATAGCAATTAAACATCTAAAATTATCTTTATTTGTGTTTTCTGAGAGTAGTACCTTTTCTTTTGACCATGAAAAATGCTGTTTTTTCTCTTCTCGCTTCACCACTCGCGCTTCCCTCAGCACAAGTTTATCATTTTAAAGTGCAGCATTCCAAATTTGTCGATATTGGTAGCAAATTTTTGATGAGTCTGAACCAATGAAATGAGATTTTCAAGCTCATGCTGATGTAAACAAATCGATCTTACTCGCGCTGACTGACATATACACAGAATTACAGTAGGCCCGCTTCAAAATATTGAAGTAAAACAAAAAAGTGGAATATATATATTTTCCTATAGATATGTGGTTTTGCGAAGTGTGTGCCAAATTAGGTGTTATTAACAGGGATTTTAAGGTGTATTTGCTTGGTGATTTTGTTTCATCATAAATTTTAACTTGATTTTTAACTCAACATCATAACATCATAAATTTTAACTCAAAATTGACTTTGCTCACTCTATCCACTTCAAACAGGTGTAGCTCAGTAATTTTTTTGTCGGATTCCAACAAATCATACATCATTTTTGAAGGTTTTTTAATAGAGATTGTGAAAATAACTCATTTTTGAAATTTTGCTCATTGTGACTCATTTTGCCAGCACAGGTCACATATATGCCCATATCGGAGTGTCTATTTACACTAAGTGCAAATAACATCCCTTGTTGGCAAACGCTATTTACACTAGCTCCGCCCACCAGTGTGGCGCAGCAGTAGTGAGTAAGACCTGCAAACCTGTCTTTTTAATGCAATCGACGTGGGTTTGAATCTGCCTTTTGCCAAGCTTGTGTTTATTTTCAAAAAAATAAAAATTAATGTTCTTGAAATGGAAATAAACTGCGAACATGTGTTTAATAATATTAAAAGTGTTTATTGAGGTGGTTAGAGGAAGGTGTAGGGAGGGTTTTTATTCTCCTAATAAGGCAGAATCCAATTAATAATTGTTATAAATATGTAATAAATATATTATTGCATCCTGTTAATGTACAAAAATACTGAGGTGCAAATTGTATCTGACGATATAAAGTATAGATAGCATATAATTACTATTTACTCTTATTGCAAAGAACTGATACTTTTACATGGTGTATTAGCCTATATACAGTTGCAAGAAAAGTTTGTGAACCCCTTGCAGAATCTGTGAAAATGTGAATAATTTTAACAAAATAAGAGAGATCATACAAAACGCATGTTATTTTTTGTGTAGTACTGTCCTGAGTAAGATATTTCACATAAAAGATGTTTATATATAGTCCACAGGACAAAAAAAAAATAGCTGAATTTATTAAGATGACCCCGTTCAAAAGTATGAGAACCATTGATTCTTAATTCTGTGTGGTTACCTGGATGATCCACAACTTTTTTTTTTTGTTGTGTGATGGTTGTTCATGAGTCTCTTGTTTATTCTGAGCAGTTAAACTGAGCTCTGTTCTTCAGAAAACATCTCCAGCTCCTGCAGATTCTTCAGTTTTCCACCATCTTCTGCATATTTGAACCCTTTACAACAGTGACTGAATGATTTTGAGATCCATCTTTTCACATTTGAGTGTCTCAAACACAACTATTCACTGATGCTCCAGAAGGAAACACGATGCATTAAGAGACGGGGTGAAAACTTTTGAACAAGATGAAGATGTCCGAATTTTTCTTATTTTGTTTAAATATCTTTTTTTTTTTTTTTTTAGTACTGCCCTTCAGAAGCAACAGAAGATTAAAATTAAGGGTTCTCATACTTTGGAATGGGGTCATTTTAATAAATTCAGCTATTATTTTTGTTCTGTGGACTATATATATACATCTTTTATGCAAAATATCTTACTCAGGACAGTACTACACAAAAAATAACATGCATTTTTAAAATTATTCACATTTTCACAGATTCTGCAAGTGGTTCACATACTTTTTTTTTTTTTTACCCCCACCCTTAAACCACCAAACCTGTCCCTAACCTTTTCTGTACCCCATCTCAATAGCAGCAAAAGTGTTTTGCAATTCAATATGAACCCAATAAGTACATTGTATTTATTTTTTGATGTAAGTACATATTAGTTAAGACCACTTAATATAAAGTAGGACTACTTTTTCTTGCAACTGTATATATATTGCTATTTTCACTTAGTGTAAATAGCTGCTGCCATTATATAAGGGCTATATAGCCATCTAGTGGTTATACGATGGTATTACAGAGGATAAATGGTGCATAATTTAGAGGTAAATATTCAGTACCTTATACAGCCAGTATTTATTTCTGTTTATATTCCCCTCCAAAGTCTCCTCACTCAAATAGCTATTATTATTTATCACTAATGTTTATAATGATCATTAGTGATAAAGCATTCGGGTCATGTGCATGTGTTTGTATTGGGTGTGTGTGTGTGATAGTAGTGAATCCCATAGTGATTCAGGATAAGACAAAAACATGGTTTAAAATCTTCTTCCGTGACTGAATCTCGCTGAAGATCCCCTCAGACACACGTGACACTCACCGCAGGCTTGAGCAGAATTCAACAACGGCTCTCTTTCAGTTCCTGAGGGGGATTGAGTTGGATTGGTGTCGCTCCACTGGATACTGAAGTGGAATTTGAATATAAGACAGGAAGAGTAATTAAACAGAAGATTTTATGCATTAAAATAAATTATGCCTTTGATGCTTAAATATTGTTTTTCATCCAACTGGACATATGTCTGAGCTACGGTCAAAACAATCAACAAAACATTTGAAATTATGTCATACAGACACATTATTTTCAGATTATTTTGTAAAATGTAGACATAATTTGGAGTAAATTAGAGACATTAAGAACATTAAGATATAATGACATTTAAATTAAATACACATTTATATGGGTGGCATTTCAAATAAAAATGTTAATATCTAATATGTCTTGCGATCATACTGAAAAAATGAATATATGCATTTATATTAAATAATATAAATAAAAATATTATAATATAATCTAAAACATATTTTGGCATTCGGCAACTTTGGAATGAAAAATATGCATTGAGTTGCTGGCATGTGATTGGCTGATTAGATATTTATGTTAATGAGCAGTTGAACAGGTGTACCTGATAAAGTGGCTGGTGAGTTCAGGGACGTTCCTCTGAGGAGACAAGTGAGGCAGTGCCTCCTCAAAAATAATCCATATAATACTAGGACAGTTACGTGAATTCGAAAAGCTTTAACATTTTTATTGTTTTTATAAGTTTTTTGTTTTGTGATCTCTTGATTAAAAAAGTTTCAAAATATATTGTGAGATCGGTGTTGGTAATATATGAGGGAGTTATTTTTGTCTTATGAATGTGAAACTTTGCCAAAATAATTAAAAGATTAATAACATAATTTTGTTTTTCAGAAAAATATGGGTTTTGTATGAACAACAGTATGAACATATCTACTAATGGCTGCATTTACAGGATAATTTTGTAAATTATTTCTTTTACTTTATTAGAAATAACATATTTATATGGTAATGTCCAAATGCTGTGCCAAGATATACAATAAGGTTTACATGGAGGAATGGATCCGACATTAAAGGAATTTTTTATAAAATTGTTAAAAAAAAGGAGAGACAATTTACAAAAAGTTGAGGATTTTATAAGGTTGTATTACTAATGTCTACATCTGAGAATTTAGTTAACATTATTAAAGGTGCAGTGTGTAAATTTTAGCAACATCTAGTGGTGAGGTTGTGAACTGCAACTAACGACTCACACCCCTCCCTCTCGGAGGAGCTACGGTGGCCGTCTGGCCGACATGTCGTCGTCTGAGAAAGCAGAGAGTAGCTTGTGTGAAGCAATGAGGTTTCTTCTTATTTCTTACAAAGAACTGCTTCTAATAAACCAGACGACGACCACTACTTCTTTGTGCATATTCAAAGTAGTGACGATGCAAGCTGCCTCTAAAAACACGAACAACATAGCGATGAAACGCGCTCTGTAGAGAGTTTGTCCGTTTAGGGCTCCTATAGAAACATCCCGGCGCAAAATGGCAACTTAACATGTAAGGAGACCCGCGGTGTGAGATGTGTACAAAAGTGACCAGAACACTGGTGCTTGTTTGTGAAGTTTACCAGTCATATAAGGACATTGCAACAAAAATTTAATTCCCAAGTTTTTTAAATAAAAAATATGGGACTGTATTGAATATGCTTATTTGATTTTTTTAAAAGTTTTTAAGCCAATTGATTTTGGTTGAAAATAGTAAAATTAAGAACATTTAACCCCCTATCAGATAATTTATTAACAAGGACAATTTTCTTAATTTTATTAGGTTTGTTTCTCCAGATGATTTATCCATTTGTGAGCATATTTGGGGCACTAAGTGAAGAGAAAATGTGTGTTGCTCTTGCTCGCTCTTCTGCTTTACTCAATAGAATCCTCCCTTGAATAGTAAGATCTATTGTTAACCATGAGTTATATTTCTTTTGCATAACTTTTCTCAAAAGTTAACCATTACACCAGTGTTTCTAGAGATTTTAATTCCCAAATAGGTTACTATACTTTTACCAGGAATATTACACACAGTGGATAGGTTGTTGTTTTTGAGTTGTGGGATCTCGCATTTAGACAAATATAAATTCGGAGAATTTTGAAAAGCTATTAATTATATTTAGAGCCAAAGGTACCAGAGTGACATACCATTTTATGATACACCAATAAACTATGTCAGTATTTTCCAAACCATTATCTGCTTACCAAGTTCAGACATAAAGAAACATCTTTATCATAAACAAAAAATCCCAAATAAGTTTTTATTTACATACTGTATATACAGGTGATGCATGCATTTATATGTTCATAAATATGATCCGGTTCCTCTTTTTAAAACAATAGCTCAGGCAAATCCATCAACACACCAGGCAACAAAATAGAGCAAACATCTGCTTTTCTTTAGATCTTCATCTTAAAAAAAATGTGATGTGACCCTAAATGATGTCAGAACTAAAGAGGCCCTTTTCTGACATCCAGTTCATCCCATTTAAGATGAACTTAATACTGATATAAAGTAATGGACGAATATATAATGATGAATGATTAGTGTCTACATACATCTTTTTGAGAGTTTGTCATTTTCTTGTTTCTCTGTCCATTGTCAACCTCTCAATTTCCCTCAATAATGGAATAATCTTCCTTCCTTGTGTCTTGCTCTGAATCAGTTCATAGTAAGCTTGTGGTATGAAGACATCACCACGGTTGTCCTCCACCAGGTCTTCGATCTGTGTAAAAAGCTCACTGATCTTAGCGCGGCTCTCAAGAACGTAGCTTCGGCCTTTGAACTTGTCCAGGATGTTCTTTGCTTTCTGGATGTGAGCTTCGATGGCACAATTTTCCACTCCTTCATCACAAGCAAACAGCAGGATAGTGTGTTTCCAGACACGCTCTGACAGCAACTCCATGTGCATCTGTGCTGCTGTGATTTCATTTGTAGAAGGTTCTTCAGAGATCTTCACAGGAATGACCAGAAGCAGAGCGTGAGGTCCTGGAGGACAAAGTGACACGCTTCTTTCAACCTCTTCTTTTATGTTCTCTGCCGTTTGTTGTATTGAGGTTCTGTCCCATCCTGGTGCTTCAACAACACTGATCCTCCTTCCTGCTCGTTCACTTTTATGTATATTACACAGACCATTTTTCTGTCCTGCCAGATCCTCACAGTTTAGGATTGATTTTACCACTTTATTCTTATAATCTCCCGCGTTTCCTAGGATCACAATTCTGAGCTCTGATTGTACAGAGGAGCCTATGGAATACAATTAAAAGACAAATGATTATTCCAGAATGCTTAAAAAAAAAAAAAATGGTTGGAAGAACAGAGAGAGAGGATTCACTCACTCGAGGCTGAGAATCTAGTAGTCATGATCACAGTTTAGCTGCTCAAACATGCTCTTCTGCGCTGCAAAAATGATTGTTGGTGTAACATGAGAAAGTAATTCAAAAGTAAGTTTATACAAAGAAATAAAATTGTAATTAACAAACTCAAAATATTATATTATCTGAACAACATATGAATATAAGTTGATTTGAGAAAAGAAAAAAAAATTGAAATTTACTTTTTATAGTGAAAATTATTTTTATAATAATTTTCATTTAATACTCACTATTTTGTCCAGCTGCTTCACTGAACAATGCCTTTAATCACTGAAGACAGATGACATAAATGTCCAAGCGTGGGGAAGATGAACACTGTTGAGCAGAACAATTCATCATTTAAACAGTAGTAAAGGTGTAGTTTTTATTAGCACTGGGTTCACCTGAAATACTGTCATTATTACCATTTTTTTAAAAAAAAAAAGAGCATTTAGCATTGCTAATACAAACCCTCTCTCACAGGAAATATAATTACAATATTTATAATATAATTATATTTTCTTAAAAAACATTTTTCAAAACTTTATTGAAAAAGTATTTCCAATATAAAGACAAAGACAGAAAGCACATATACGTTTTTAAAGACATAAAAACAACCATTCGGAAGTATTTCGTCATCATTCTCCTGTTCAGGATCAAGTGAACCGACGCTGAACAACAGCAGGATACACTCAAAAGCTTCATTTTCAATTTGTAAATGCAATCACAGGAAATATGAAATCAAAAATATATCAAAATAATGCTTAAAATAGTATGAGCTGTCAACTTACCTTCCAGTGCTAGTTGTTTTTTCTTTACTTCCGTATAAAAGATACTTTCACTTTAATGCACTTGCCTGTCTAAAGACTGTGGCAGCTAAAAAAGGAGTCAACTTACAGTTCTCTTAGGTGAAACAAGTACATATTTGCAAGCAGAAGTAACGGGTCACAGTCATTACAGCAACACTACTGTACTTTACATCATGCGTTTGACAGACACTTTAAAGCAACTTACAAAGTCCCTTTGAAGCATCTGCCAAATGTATGGAGACAGAATTGTTCCATTATTCCAGATAAATAGATTATGATCCACAAATAAATTTAAAGAGATTCACAAAAATACTTATACTTTTAATCCATTTATACTTAGTATTACTATTTTATAAACATATTTATAAAGACTTATTAAGACCTATACCACATTATAAGAACAGTTATAGATACATTTATATTATTTATATAATTAATTATTTGCTTTTTCAATGCTCATGCTCATAATCCATTATACACTGATTTATAAGTATTAATTAATCAGTCGTATGAATGTATTTATCAAGATGCAACCTGCATTGCTATAATGTTATAATATTATGACTTTTTAGTCATTCAGATTTATTTCTGTCAAAGTGAATATATTGTTATTAATAGCCGTGTTTTGTTCTTATCAATACTTATTGTGAGTGATAATAGTTACTACTCTCTATAACTGCATCATTGTTGGCTTTAAGTAAAGTGAAAACACAGGATGAAAGAAAATGTTAAGAAATCATGAAGATGTGCTCATTATACATTTTAAGTTGCTTACTTGTAAATGTAACTAATGAACAATAATTCCTGTAATAATAATAATAATAATAAAACAGAAATCATTAATACAAACAGTTGGAAAAAAATGTAACTTTTTTAATGTTACATACTTGCAAAACACTGCAACAATATTTTTAAAGTATAATTCCAAACTGCTGTTAGTAATACCATTCATATGGCTGAGGAGATAAAATTCATGACCTCTAATGCAAACATTAAAGACATAATTAATAATCAATTGGTACAGCAAACAAGAGTCTATGGAACTATTTTATATATGATCATTTATAAATCAGTGTATGATGGATTATGAACATGTGCATTGAAAAAGCAAATGCATGGCTTATAAGTAATTATAAAAATAATATAAATGTATCTATAACTGTTCTTATAATGTGGTATAGGTCTTAATAAGTCTTTATAAATATATTTATAGAATCGTAATACTTACTTATAAATGGGCCTATAAATCATTATAAGCATGGTCTTCAAAATTCATATGCGCAATTAAATAGAATGAGATCTACAAATATATGTCAGGAGTTTGGTTTCGTCCTGCATTGTCTTAATACTAATATCACTATAAACCCACAAAAAATAGTATTTCATCCTTCTCATGGGCATTTAATCATTTTTAACCTTTCAGTCTGAGTTAAATCTCTTTTTTGGCTCATTTTATCTGTAAAAGAAAACCTACCTAATAATTATGCACACCTGAATATAAGGCGTATTTCAAATACAAAATTAATACTAGTTATTAAGATTGATGTGTGCCTGAAAAAAAAAAAAATATGATTAGGTCAACTTGCCTAATAATTCTGCACACAAAGTATATACTGTATGTATTACAAACAGTATATATGTATACATATATACATACATATATATATACACAGTACATCGTATGCATGTATTTGTGTGTGAACCATTCATCGGTTTAGCCCATGTTTAGGGAAAGATGAAGGGGTGCATTAGCCATACATGGCCTCGTCCACTTTGTTGTGTGTTCTTGGGGGCGGGGCTTATGTAAATTTTAGGGTTAGTGATGTCACCGACCCGGGAAGAAGCTCATTGCAGTTCCTACCAGCTGTTTGTTGTAGTCCTTAAAAAGAAAATATCTCCCTTTGCATTGAACTTTGAGTGTCGTAACTCAAACAGCAACATTACACACTAAATAAAGTTAAAAAAGTCAAATCATAATTGTACACAATAAATGTTTCTTGAGCAGCAGATCATCATATTAGAATGATTTCTGAAGGATCATGTGACACTGAAGACTGGAGTAATGATGCTGAAAATTCAGCTTTGATCACAGGAATAAATTACACTTTACTATATATTCACATAGAAAACAGTTATTTTAAATTGTAATAATATTTCACAATATTACTGTTTTTACTGTATTTTTAATTAAATAAATGCAGCCTTGGTGAGCAGATGAAACTTCTTTTAAAAACATTAAAAATCTTACCGTGTCCAAACTTTTGACCGGTAGTGTACATAATAATAAAATATAATCAAATACCTCATAATAAAATCTACATATGGCAGTATGTGATAATCACTGTTGCCATGTAGATGATAGATTTACTATTTGCATATATTACATATATCAATAAAAACCCCTTTTTGGTTTTGATACTCTTAGTTTTATTGTCTATATTTATATATACAAAAGTCTGATTTCTCTGGTCGCTCATATATTAATGCAAAAACTAATGACACTGTGTTGAAGAAACCATACTGAGACCATGTTTCCTCATCTCACACAAATATGGCAGTAAATCATAATCAGGTTTGGTTCAGGAACCACAGCTGCCGCTGACAGGCTCCGTCAGGAACCGTGCTCACGTTCAGCCCAATCTAATCTTCCTGAAACATACTTTTTTTAATTTGAGGCAACATGAAGCAGCTGTAAGAGTCTGAGAAAGCCTCCTCGACCCTGAGCAGAAATCCTCTCAATTATGACTGCTGTGTGTGACGCAGGTTTATGAGTCCATTCGTCCAGAAGAAGAGCAGATGAAGCTGTAATCTGATTACTGTCTGATATCAGATTCTCTGATGACATCTCTGCCCTCAACATGATCGGGATTTAACGTTTTTATTTCTTTCACAGTGCAGAATTTTGTGTGTGTGTGAATAAATACTACCATATAGCCTGTAAATAAACAGAATTTATAGTTTTATAAGTAGTATAAAAAATGTATATGTAAAATAATAGCCTACATAATAAAATAATAAATCATTATTATACAATTACTGTATTTATAATTTATATTTTTTACAAATCCACATTAATGGACACATATTCACATTTTTTTACAAGGAAAAAATTTTAAGTGGTGTGTGTGTGTGTGTGTGTGTGTGTGTGTGGTTTTTAACTGGTTTTTATCTCTAATATTTAAGCATATTTAATATTGTTTATATTAATGTTCAGATAATTTGTATTGTATTTAATTAATATTTGTAATAACTAACATTTCTAAGTAGTTTTTACCTTTATATGGTAATAATTTAGTTGATTTTATCAACTGTTAAGAATAATTTGTGCTTAAAGTATACATTACTTTTATAAATTAATACAATTTTTACTAAAATATATTAATCAGTCTTTAACAGTGTTATTTTGGTTTCTATTTTATTTTATTTTTTAATTAATATTTTGAATTAGTTATTATTTTTTTAGGTTTCATGTTAATTTTAGTGTAGTTTAATGTTTTAAATATTGCTATTTTTAGGTTTAGTTTATTTTTATTTCAGTTTTAGTTTTTTTCAATTAATCATTTTAGTGCTTCAACTTAAACATATTTCAATTCATTTCTAATTTTTATTTAGTTTAGTTATTTTTTAAATAATAGGCTAATAATATTTGATCTTATTTCAGCTTTATTTCGATTAAGAGACATTTTTAAAATAGTTTTAGTTAGATAATAACGCTGGTCTTTAACTAGTCTTTAACTTTAATGTAATAATGTTCATTTCTTATTTTAAAGACTATTTTATGTCATAATTACTAAACTATTACAATTACAAATATGTAATTTGTTGACTTTGTTTTAACCAACAACAAAAGAGATAAAACAAATTAAAATGCATCACAATTTTAAACAGCAGAAGAAAAAAATACTGGACTGCCCCAAAAAATCACTTTTATACCTTAAAATCAGCTTTTGTTGAAAATTTCGTTAGAAAGTCAAAGTCCATTTTTCCTGAGCCTCAGAGGATGTTAGTGCACATGCGCTGAAGAGTGTTTAACCTCCTGTCAGTGAAGTTCAAAGATCATGGGAATGTGTCATTCGACAGCTCAACCCTTCAGAATATAGTGGTAATAATCATTGTTCAGCACTAGGGGGCGGTGGAGACACATTAATAATCTACTTTTATTTTAGATGTTTCAGCCTGACTTTTTAAGCTAAAAGTGGTTTTGTGATTAAAAAATTCATCAGTCACAGCGCTTGCCTTTTTCCTGGAAGAAAATATATGTCAGAATTTATATTGAAAGGTTGTGACAGAATATCAGAATATGAATTAAAATATGTTGAAGAGAACAGAGAAGAATAAACAAACAGATTTGCCTGGTTCAATCACTCCGTTTTCCCATTACACTGGAATTTCTGCCCTGGAAGTCATTTGTTAGATAAATGCACATGATCAGATTTGATTCATACATGATTCAGCATGAGCAGACCTTATTAGTCACATTCATTTAAATGCACTGATTACAGGAAACCCTTCGCAGGTCCTAAACAAGTCTGAGGACTTTGTTTATAGGAAAATCTCCCCAAAATCCATCCGGCTTACATCTTCATGTTGTTTATTTTGCTTTGAAGAGAAAGCAAATCTGGCCTGATAACCTTTAACTCTGATACTGTGATACAGTACTTACATCATGATTAAATCAATGAAACAAACACTCAAATCCAGTATGGACTAAACACAAACATGCGTACATGCTGTTTAACACATCACACACATACACTACCGGACAAAAGTCTGGAATAATTAAGATTTTTTTACTTTTCTGGAAGAGTCTCTTCTGCTCAACAATGCGGCATTTATTTGATCAAAAATACAGTAAAAATTGTGAAATATTATTCCAATGTAAATCAGCTGTTTTCTATGTGAATATATAGTAAAGTGTAATTTATTCCTGTGATCAAAGCTGAATTTTCAGCATCATTACTCCAGTCTTCAGTGTCACATGATCCTTCAGAAATCATTCTAATATGATGATCTGCTGCTCAAGAAACTAATTACAAGAAACTGAATGCGATTCAAGGCTCATTTGCAAATACATTTGCAGTGATATAGGCTACTGTTAATGAACATCCAGATGCTGCTGAGAGCGACGTTTAGATGAATATGTAAATATGTGCTGTGCGCTGTCCTCTCAATAACAAAATAAACACCCAATAAAAATGACAGCAATGAGAAAACAGAAGTTAAAGGTGAAGTAAGTGATTTCTGAAAAAAGCTGCTGACAGTGAATTGGACCGAGCACTGAAACACACCTGTAGTAGCCAATCAGCAGTAAGGGGTGTATACACTCATTGTGGGGGAGGTGCCTGTGTTGCATAGCATGTTGAATTTGTGGGCGGAGCTATCAAGATAGGGGTGTGATCCTTTTAGGAAGGGGTGTGTTTGTTTTGGTGATCTCAAATATCAACAGTGTTTCTCAAAAATCGCTTACTGTACCTTTAAATCATCTGATTGTACACAGCAAAATCCTCAGAGTTAAATCAACTCTGCTTAGAGTACATATAGTCCCTCTCTAAATAGTGTTAAAGTAACACTGAAGCAGAGTTAAAGTTAAGAAGATAATTAAGCAATTAATTAGGTGATGATTGAGCATTAGTGATGAACACCTGCTGTTAACAAGCAGAATCACTGAAGAAAAGAGAAAAACAAAAACTACAACTGACTTTAACTGCTTCAGTGTTACTTTAACACTATTTAGAGAGGGACCATATGTACTCTAAGCAGAGTTGATTTAACTCTGAGGATTTTGCTGTGTAGTGATGTGGATATGTTTGCAGCAGCTCTGAGATTCATCATGTCGACAGATGAGGTCATTAAAATTACACAGTTATTATAGTTTGATTATAAAGTATATTTGAGACTTTAGACTACATGTGAGACTACAGTTTGAATTAATCCTTTTCTTTGCATGACTTTACAGTACAGAATGGCTCAATCTTTGTCCCATTGGGTAATCAGAAGTTTTACACACACTTGCGGCCTTCACTTGAACACTTGGGCCAGAATTATACAGGAAATACGTCATGTAAGTAGACGAGTGGTCAACTGCAAAGACCACAAGTGTGAGTATTAGGACAGGCCATTGTGTAAGCATTCGTTTCATGCGTCATTGAACAGAAGAGGGTCTCTCGGGACCGTAAACATCACATCCTTTAGATTTTCCTGGCAAAACCATCCCGAGTGAGTCATTTACATGAAAATTAGTCTACAGGCTTTCATAGACAACCTAGGAAGTCGGGGAAGGTCTCGTTTTTTGAGATTCGTTACAAGATGTTCACACATCTGCAGTACAATAAGTGATTAATACATGCAAATTCTTACATATAGCCCCTTTAAATTGTAATAATATTTCACAATTTTTTTGATCAAATAAATGCAGCCTTGGTGAGCAGAAGAGACTCTTTCAAAAACATTATTTATGACTTATTAGAAGAAAATTGCTACCAAACTGGATTATCCCTGTGAGATTCATCCACGGTCAATTTCAGTGTTTATTCTGCATTTGACCAGATCTTTTGAGATGCTTCATTAATTTCTTCAAGAAGTACTAGTGATCTGGACCATTATTTTAAAGTGAAAAACATCTTTTAAAAACAGCTATTATAAATGATCTGTGGGGTATTTTGAGCTGAAACTTCACAGACACATTCTGGAGACACCAGAGACTGATATTACATCTTGTGAAAGGGGCATTATAGGTCTGATGCTCCCAACAGACATTCTACTGACTATAAGTCACTTATTATACTAACCTTAATCTAACAGTCTACTAATACTCTAATGACTGCTAGTTGACATGTTGCAAAGTTACTTATAGTAAGTAGAATATCTGAAGTGGACTATCGAAATAAGGTGAAACCTAAGATTTTATTGAAGATGTTTCAGTGAGTAGAAGCCCACTGTCTGTTACTGTGAGTCTGTTCCAGCTTCTATACACTCTATTCAGACTGATCTGAGTTTAGTGCCTGATTGATTGAAAGACTTGTGTTGTGAGAACCGCAGAAGTTCATCAGTAGTTCATCATCACATGTCTGATGGAACACCGAGATCTGCCTGATGTTTTCGTGACCTAGATCACCCCAGTAATGGTTAAAAGAAAATAAGGTTTTCTGCAGGTGATTTCCGAGGTTAACTTCATGAAACTTTCTGCATCGATTCCACATTTTTCCTTTTTCATATCTATACTTTCTTCCTACACATTGAACTCAGAGTTCATATTGTTTGCACCCAGATATTTGTTTTATTTTAACCTTTATTCACTATTATGACTGTTTGTTTTGATTGATTTTTTTTCCCATGATAATCATTATTCATCTGTTAGATATTCCATTGCATTTATCTTTTACTTATTAAAGTTTGTTCTCAAATCTGCTTGTCCATCATCATTTGCACTGCATCATCACAACATATTTATCATGTGCACAGAGCCACATTAATGTTTAGAATATTAGTATGAAAATAATGTTTTAAATATGAAATCATGGATATAGAAAGGTGAAATATAAAATTATAAAAAAAAAAATCAAACTATGAAATAAACATTAATTTAGTATAATAAACTTACAGCGTATCAGAAATTTTCCAATGGAATTTTCCCATAGTTAAGCTTCTGGAACAGTTGCTAGGGTGGTCAGGTTGGTTGCTAGGGAGGCGCTCTAGTGTACATAATGAGTTTTTGATTTGCTAGGAAGTTTTTAACCCTTGTAATGCATTAAAAACACACCTTTAGTATTGCTGGGTCAGTTTAGACCCGGTGAAATGTAACTTAAACTGTATTGTATCTGATCAGTAACTTCTCATTAATGAGTGAATGAAAAGGGTTTTTTTTTTTTAATTTATTTAATTTATAAGAACATATAATATGAGAATTACCATAAACTCCATTGACTTCAATGGATTTAATTAAATTCCTTTGAACTTGTAGCTCATGACTGCTCAAAACAGACTAAATTTATGAAACCTACATATTCTTTTTCTAACAAAATAACATCAAAACAACGTCAGTATTACTCTGAATTGATTTCAAATATATTCATTTTACATGCATAAGCTTTTACTTTCAGATGAAAAAAAGATGATAAACAGGCTGAATCAGTGGTTCTTCAATAGGGGGCAGCAGAGGAAAATAGGCACTTCTTTTTCAAACCCTCTTTCCTTTTTCAAATTTAGACTATTTGGTCTTTGAACTTTTCAATCTACAGACAGACTTTAATTTGAAATTTTATTTTAATTTCAAGATTATTGTGTGTTTGCATGTGTGAGTGTAAGAAAGAGGATAAATGTATCTTACAGAAGTCATTTGAGACGAATCTTACTAATAAAAATGTCATGTATAATTTAATTTCTCTTATATTTTTTATTGTAAAAATCTGGGGAAAACATATGATGTGTATTTTGACAGTCTTAAAACGTATCCAAAGCTTCAATTTCATACTAAAAACTATGGATTAAAAAAAAAAAATACGTACCTCTTCCAGGTCAAAATGGGCCCGAATGCATTAGAAGGGTTAAGGGTTAATCCGTGTTCCAACATTCATTCGTGTAGTGAACAATAGAAGACAAATAACAATGTACTGATTGATGGATGGATTATTCATTTTATTTTATGTGATTTACAGGCTTGGAAAAGTCATTGAAAGTAATGCAATCTTGTATTCTTGAATTCTTGTATATCAGGGTCATATGCAGCGTCCCAATTTGCCTACTTTTTCTACACCCTAAAAGTGTCATTTTGAGAAGAAACAGCAGATGGTTTTAAGTGTGTATCAGAGTACGTAAGCTTTGGAACAAACTATCACGTCATGATTGCTCTCTGTCACATTACATGCATTCTGTCACCATAAACCTGTCAATCATCCTGTCACAGCTAACATCCTCATATACACACTCCACACTTTTTTTTACCTTTACCATTATTATTACCATTTATTATAGGCTACCTTTGTTGTGTTTGATCTTTTGGAATACAAACACACACAAGAAGCAGTGTTTTACACAGACTTCTTGTTTTCTGCATCTATTTCACATCCTTTTTCACATCTACATTTTGAACTCCAAGTTCATCTCAAATACTAAGTTGCATATTGTTTGCACCCAGATATGTGTTTTATTTTAACCTTTATTCACTATTATGACTGTTTGTTTTGATTGATTTTTATGTTCTTTGCATGATAATCATTATTCATCTGTTAGATATTGCATTCCATTTATCTTTTATTTATTAAAGTTTGTTCTCAAATCTGCTTGTCCATCATCATTTGCACTGCATCATCACAACATATTTATCATGTGCACAGAGCCACATTAATGTTTAGACAGAAAATACAATATTAGTATGAAAATAATGCTTTAAATATAAAATCATGAATATAGAAACATGAATTAAAAAAAACAACAACTATGAAATAAACTTTATAGCTTATCAGAATTTTCCCACTGTTTCCCACAGAATTTTCAGTATTTGACAAGCTTCTGAAATTTGTTAGGCAGTTGCTAGGGTGGTCTGGTTGGTTGCTAAGGAGGTGCTTTTGTGTAGATAATGAGTTTTTGAGTTGCTAACCCTTTAATGCATTAAAAACACACCTTTTGCATTCCCGGGTCAGTTTAGACCCGGTGAAACGTAAGCTTATAAAACAGTCATAACTTCATATTTTTCAACTAAAACCAGATTGTATCTGATCAGTAACTTCTCATTCATGAGTGAATGCACAAAATTTGAAAAGTTACCATGTTTTTACCACGCTATGACTTCATTGACCCCCTTTAGATGAATTAAAAAATAGAGAAATTCTTAGAAATGTTACTAGAACTACAGCAAAAACCAGTGTAATGCAAGAAAATATTTATATTTTTATATTGAAGTATCATGTCCACGAATAGAGGTTGGATAGTACTGTGCACACCACTGAGTTTCAGGCACAAGGCACGTTCACGATTACCGTAATTACGAGATTTTAACTTGTAAAAAGAGAATTTTTTTCAAAGCTCCAACTTGTACCACCTGACTGCTGCAGATTCATTTAATGTTGCCCTAAAAATTCCCAGTCTGAGGATGTGAACAACTCTGGGTAAAGGGTCATGTGTTGTCATCTTGAAATTACGGTAAATATCACATGGTGTGTGAACGCAGCAAGAGACAAACAGAAGTGCTAATAAACAATATATTACTACTGTTTCACTACGGTTGATGCGCTGAGCAGCCATATTGGATTCTGAAGTTTCCCAACTCTGATTTGAAGGAACATTCCAGTTAAAAGTGCCTACTGGGAACCAGGACTTTCCCATCTAGCTACTGGAGTGCCTCAGGGCTCGGTGCTTGGACCACTTCTCTTCTGCATCTACATGTCCTCACGAGGATCTGTCATTCAGAAACATGGTTTTTCCTATCACCGCTATGCTAATGACACACAACTCAACCTCTCATTCCAACCAGATGATCCGACGGTAGCTGCTCATGTCTCAGCCTGCCTGACAGACATTTCTTGCTGGATGAAGGACCACCACCTTCAACTCAACCTTACCAAGACGCAGGTCACGGCCAACCCAACACTTCATCACAACCTCTCCATTCAGTTAGGTTTGTCAACCATACCTCCATCCAAGAACAGCCAGGAACCTTGGAATTGTGATGGATGATCGGTGGAATGACCTGCCAAACTCAACCCGAGCTTTAGCCATTTTCAAAAAATCTGCTAATGATTCATCTTTTTCGTCAACACTTGAGCCAGATGAATGGAATGCACCATTTCCCCCCAAATCAGTTAGGGGTTAGTTCACCCAAAAAATGAAAATAATGTCATTTATTACTCATCTTCATGTCGTTCCACACCCCTAACACTTTCGTTCATCTTCGGAACACAAATTAAGATATTGTTGATGAAATCTGATGGCTCAGTGAGGCCTCCATTGAGAGCAAAGCCACAGAACTTCTCAAGATCCATAAAGGTACTAAAAACATATTTAAATCAGTTCATGTGAGTTCAGTGGTTCTACCTTAATATTATAAAGCGACGAGAATATTTTTTGTGTGCCAAAAAAACAAAATGGATCTTGAGAGGTTTAGTGGCTTTGCTCTCAATAGAGGCCTCACCGAGCCATCGGATTTCATCAAAAATATCTTAATTTGTGTTCTGAAGATGAACGAAGGTCTTACAGGTGTAGAACGTCATGAGGGTGAGTAATTAATGACAGAAATTTCATTTTTGGGTGAACTAACCCTTTAAAGTCGGCATGAAAGGGAAGTTGCGTAGTGAAACACTTTTGGAACAAGAACAAATGTTGAGCGGGGCTTGATTTTGATTCGATGGCGTTTAAATGTTTAGACAAAAAAAATAAAAAATCACATAATTTGTGCGATTCCAATTAGTGGCACAAAACTAATCAGCATACCTTTAATGGAAAAGTCATATCATTTCCGTCGTGAATATACATGTTTCTAGTTATGCTCAGTTATGAGAGTGTAATCTTTGTCAAATGATTTTATAAAAGTCAGTAATCAGGATTGCATGTACATGAACATTCACTGATGAAAATGTGTGTGAACCCTGAATGTGCAACATTGCATTTGAAGTTTCAGTGCTGCATCAGCGAATCCCTTCTTTATAGCAGTGGTCTGTTGAACTTTAACTGATCCGACATTAACCAGGATTTCAGTAGGGACCACGGCTGTAGATCAGGGTTGCCAGATCTGCGTAACAAAAGCAGTCTAATGACCAGTGAATTAAAACTAGCACAAATACCAAAACTCAAAATATGACACTCCCACAAATTAAAAAAAAAGGTTTAAAAAAAAGTATTATGATTGAATTAAAGCACATTAAAGAGTAATTAAATACTAAGGGGCTGCATGATATTACGATATTTTGTTTTTCTGTGATATTGCAACATGAAAAAAATTTCACCAGATGACTCGAATAGCTCTATTTGGAAAGAATGAATCATTCTAGAATGATTAGGGTGATTTTGTAGGGGAGTGAATCTGCATAGAAAATAATAAACAAATTACAAACATAGATAAATACAAAGATACAAATGAAATAAACAGTGTTTCATGTAGTAATCAAATGTAAAGTAACATAGCATAGTCTTCACAGTATAAATTAAATATAATTAATCTTTGTTAAAGCTACAAAAGTGATTTTCTCTTTGTATTTTGTTGTTTGATTCACATTAATGAGACAGACGGCAGCAGGTTTATTAGGCTGCTGTCACTTTAAGACTGAATGCACGGATCTAATATACTGATACACATCCATTTTCTTTCTCAATTGTTTACATAAGCGACTGTGTTTACGAGGATACTCACCGAGACGTAATACATTTTTACATTATTTTGCATGTTTGTTCAAGCATAAATAGACATGGAAAAGAACATAATTTGGTGTGTGTGCGCGCAGAAAACAGCGTGCGAGATCTGAATTGAGTTCTCTTTCACGTCTTCTTGCGCTCAATTGGTCTATAATCGCTTGAATATTCAAACTGACAGAACTGAAACACTTGCAAATGATAAACTTTCACTCTATGATGGTTAAACTTTGCAATTAATCTGAGAATCACTTGCGTTTCGAACCGTGGTGCCTGGTCCGTACGGATCAGCTATGATCACTTGACATCTCACATCTGACTATCGCTGATGCGCACTTCGCAATATTGATGCTAAAATGATATATTGTGCAGCCCTACAAAATACGTTTTACAGTCACTGCTATACACGCAATTTGAAACTTGAAAAGCACAGCTTAGTAGTAATCATCAACACTGTTTTCATAGGTCTTTATTTTTGAATATTTGCAAATAAATTGGTTGAAGAAAAATATTTCAGTACAAGCATTTCAGTCAAATATAATTTAGGCTATGTCAAACCTTTAACCCATGGGGGAAAAGTCAACCCACCGCAACAGTATAAAAATATCACAATTTGGCAGGAAAACATGCTTTTTCAATGTAACATCAGAAGCAGGTGCATTATAATCCTAATACTAAAGAAATGCTTTTGCAGTATGGGAAAAGTGCATTACACTATGAGCTTGAGACAGGAAGCAAAAACAGGTCAGGTCACTAAAACCAGCGAGAGGCACAAACCTGAACTCTACTGGAAACAGTGTGGGCGTCCGTGCCCACCTTCTTAAAGGTAAATGCGCCCATGCACACATCTGGAAAGACCGACAGCCAATTTTCCACAGCGTGAGCTCGGATTTACAGCTGATGGGTGATTTGTAGGCAGAGTGCCAGGATTATATTGTACTCCACGTCGTCTGGAGTGAAGCGGTCTATAAATGATTAAAGTGAATTTGCTTCAGACAGCACCTTCTTTATGCCAGAGCTTACATGATACGTGATAAACGCTCTGCACGCGCCGCATGGGCAGCACAATCTGGCCTGCTAACCTTTAACTCTGATACTGTGATCCAGCACTTATATCAGTAAATCAATGAGACAAACACTCACGCTTCAGATACTCAAATCCAGTAGTAAACATAAACATGTGTGCATGCTGTTTAATACATGTGCAGAAATGTTTATGAAAGAAGTCTCTTCTGCTCACCAACACTGCATTTAATTGATCAAAAATATAGATATATTATTCCAATGCAAAACAGCTGTTTTCTATGTGAATATATAGTAAAGTGTAATTTATTCCTGTGATCAAAGCTGAATTTTCAGCATCATTACTCCAGTCTTCAGTGTCACATGATCCTATATTTATTCTGCACATATGCATCATATTGTTAACCCATCGATGCACAATTATGTGGTTAGTTGCATTTTATTATTTGCATTTAACATTGTATTTTCTCTGTCTGTGTCCCAACATACGAGAACTGCTGCTGTTCACACGGATCTAAAGAACAGAACTTGTTGCTTCCTGATATTGTAAGTCATCCAAACACTTTTGTTATAATGGCCTACATTTTTGTTGTGGGTTGAATATGACCGTTCAAGTTAAACAAATCGCTATGACAACATCTAGTGGCTACGGTGGTTTTCTCTCGTTCGCGATAAAAGGGAAAATTACTGTAGAAATACACTGACGTGAAAGAGAAATTTACTTGGAAACTTCTCACCTCTGACAGAAAGATTTATTTGATCAGTTACTCTATATAGTTTTACAAAGTAGGTCAGTGACCTCTTTCAGCATCATCAGTTTTTACACCTCGCAGCCTCTTCAGTCACAGCAATTACAGTTTTACACCACTTTACTCAATACGTTGCATCACTGCGAGACATTAAAATGAGCTTACATCAGTGTTTTACCTTCAAGCACAACTGTGCAAAATTCTGTGTCCTATTATTGACTAACCACCCGTAATCTATAGATTAACCTGTGATTACAGACCAACACTTACAGCGGGTTCAAATTCATCCTCAGCGAATTCCTTCCAGAAAGCTTTGAAGATGTAAGATGAAGAAGCAATCGTTCATATGTTGTGATGCCAGTCGTATAAAGGGGTGATATATTTATATAATATATAGTGATATATAAGAGGTGTTTTTACCATTAAAACATTCTGCAAGTTTCATAACTTAAATTATACACTCTAAAAAATGCTGGATAGTTTTAACCCAGCAAATGTGAATGGTTTTTTTAACCCAGCGGTTGGGTTGTTTCAACTCAGCGATTGGTTTTTTTAACCCAGCGACTGGGTTATTTTTACCCAGCGGTTGTTTTTTTTTTTTTAACTCAGCGGTTGGGTTGTTTCAACTCAGTGGTTGTTTTTTTTAACCCAGCTATTGGGCTGTTTTAACCCAGCGAATGGGTCGTTTTAACCCAGCGAATGCGAATGTTTTTTTTAACCCAGCGGTTGGGTTGTTTCAACTCAGCGATTGGTTTTTTTAACCCAGCGACTGGGTTATTTTTACCCAGCGGTTGTTTTTTTTTTTTTAACTCAGCGGTTGTTTTAACCCAGCGATTGTTTTTTTTAACCCAGCGATTGGGTTGTTTTAACCCAGCGAATGGGTTGTTTTAACCCAGCGAATGGGTTGTTTTAACCCAGCGGTTGTTTTTTTTTTTTAACCCAGCGGTTGTTTTTTTTTAACCCAGCGATTGGGTTGTTTTAACCCAGCGAATGGGTTGTTTTAACCCAGCGATTGGGTTGTTTTAACCCAGCGGTTGTTGTTTTTTTTTAACCCAGCGGTTGTTTTTTTTTTAACCCAGCGACTGGGTTGTTTTAACCCAGCGGTTGTTGTTTTTTTAACCCAGCGATTGTTTTTTTTTTAACCCAGCGACTGGGTTGTTTTAACCCAGTGTTTGGGTTAAATGTTTGCCCAACCTGCTGGGTAGTTTTATTTAACTCAACTATTGTTTTAAAATGTATGTATTGCTGACTTTTAATGAACCCAATGTATGTTGGAAATTAACATTTATTAATATGTTTAATAAATGAAGATTTATTAATTAGTTTAATGAATAATTATTAAACAATAAACATTTATTAAAGTGCTTATTAATAAATGTTCACCTTTTGATTATTATTGTTGCCTCTAGTAATTATGTGTCTGATTTTGGGTTTAACCATTTAACACAACCCTTTAACATATTTGGTATTCATTTTCAGAATATTTCCAGAGCATATACCGTCCTATAGCAATAAATATATGTATTTCAAAGTCTGCAACATGATGTAGATGTTTAATGTACTGCTGGTTCCACAGGAAACCATATGAAGGTAGTTTCACAAACCACCACTGAGTTTCTCATTTCCCAACCACACAGCACAATGTAGGTTCAGGCCTTTTTCACCCACTGTTCAAGCCGTTTGTTTCTGGAATAAACCAGAAATTCTTTGGGAACAAACAACAACCTTATTATCCTGCTTTCCTGGTGTTATGAGGAATTATAGAGCTTTCTGACACAGAAAAGGACAGGGAGAAAATTTAGAAAGATGGAGTCTATGTTGAGATGTTTACATTGAAACATTTTCATTTCTGATAAAGTGCACAAAAATGTAAGAATGTAGCACTGAAGAATATCACTGAACGGTCTGTTTGCGATAGGAAATGTTTTTAAAGATTTGGGTTTTTTCTCGGTTGTGGCTCTGAGTCAAGGATGAAGGTCATTCGTCAGAACTGTGACACAAACCCACAAACTCCTACTGCTTTCCTTCATGACGTGCAACCACGACATGTGTTAAACATACATTGTATCTCAGACTCCTTCTGCGCTGATCCTGCCAGATTTCAACAGCCTGAACATCACAGCAGAAATAATTGACATGTAAATATTATTGCAATGCCAGAAAGATTAAAATAAGGCTGGAAAAGTGTGTCGAAGGGAAAATTGTGTGCATGTGGCTGTTGAAGGTTCACTAGATTGTGTGTATAGAGTATATGGACTGATGTGTGTGTGTGTGTGTGTGTGTGTGTGTATAGAGTATATGGACTGATGTGTGTGTGTGTGTGTGTGTGTATAGAGTATATGGACTGATGTGTGTGTGTGTATAGAGTATATGGACTGATAAAATAAATAAATAAACAATTAAAAATAAAATAATTTATAATAAGTCATTTAAAAATAAATAAATACTTTAAAATAATTAATCATTTATATTTATATTATACTGTATGCTTTATTATTTTCAATATCAATTTTATATGCTGTTTTTATATGCATATTTTGTGGTCATCTGCCAGTGTTAACCTTTAAAATAATTAATATAATAATTTAAAATAAATAAATAACCATTTCAGATAAATTAAAAATAATTAAAAAAATTAATTATTTATTTTTATATTATATGCTTTATTATTTTTAATATCTATTTTATATGCTGTTAACCTTTAAAATAATTAAGTAAATCATTTAAAATAAATAAATAAACCATTTTAAATAAATAGTAAATACAATAAATAAAATATAATTATAAATTATTTATTTATTTTTACATTATATGCATTATTATTTTTAATATTTATTTTATTTGCTATTGAGGAGCTCAAGGTCATACAGTAGTGGTGTGTTTCTAATTAACTCAGTCACACACTTGTTCATCTCCATGTGGTTACAAGTACTAAACCAAGTTTACAGTATCAGCTCATTTACAGCCGTCTGTCAGTCATAACCTGTCTTTGTTTTTTCTTCTTCAGTTACTGATATCCGTTCTTCCTGTCAGTGTTTTTGTGTAGAAATTCCCCCCTCTCCTGAAATTCCCCACTCTCCACTCATGCTCTGGAAGAGACTACACTTGTGCACATTATTTACCCCTGAAGGGCACATGTAGTGTTTTTCAGGTTTTGCCACAGCGATTGCTCATCTTCTGTGAGTGTGTGTTTTGGCTTCAGGTATATTACGATTTGCCAACTGCAAGAAGCTCTTTCTTTCCTTTTCTTGTAAATGCCAGCAGCATGATGAAACAACAGCATATTAGTTTCCTCATTTCCAAATATCTGAGACTGACAGTGAAGGTGGGCTTTTTTTTTATTTTTTATTTTTTTGCCTTGTTTTTTAATCACAACTATTGTTAGAAATTAAAAAAAAAAAACATGAATTTGGGAACGCCTCAGAAATTTGGCATGTCTTGCATCTGAGCATATTTGTTTTTAGTACAGATTGATTCACAGTGATAAACAGATAACAGAATCAATGATGCAAACTTCATCAAATTCATCGTGTCATTATACCGCTTAAATCTGATAGCGTCAGTGCAGCTGAATCAATAATATTACTGAATATTAATTGTTTTTAAATCTCCAACTAAGCAATTTAAAGGCGACAGTGGCGAGGACATATAGTCACATGATCAGTGACACTTTCAATACACTTTCACAATTACACTTTTCACATTTTACTTTTTTTTTTTTTTTTTTTTGCTTTTTTAAAATCCTGAAACTTTCCAATTGTTTCCAGGTTAACTAAAATATTTTTTTCTAGTAATAAAGTATGTTTACAAGCTAATCAAAAAATCAAAAAGTAAAATAATTCAGACTTTTTTTCTCAGAATTGCGAGATTTAAACTCACAATTGCGAATTATAAAGTCAGAATTGCGTTATAAAGTCAGAATTGTGAGATATAAAGTCAGAATTGCGTTATAAAGTCAGAATTGAGAGATATAAAGCCAGAATTGCGAGATATAAAGTCAGAATTGTGAGATATAAAGTCAGAATTGCGTTATAAAGTCAGAATCGCGAGATATAAAAAGTCAGAATTGTGAGTTATAGTCAGAATTGCGAGATATAAAAAGTCAGAAGTGCGAATTATAGTCAGAATTGCGTTATAAAGTCAGAATTGCGTTATAAAGTCAGAATTGCGAGATATAAAAAGTCAGAATTGCGTGATAAATTCAGAATTGCGTTATTAAGTCAGAATTGCGAGATATAAAAAGTCAGAATTGCGTGATAAATTCAGAATTGCGTTATTAAGTCAGAATTGCGTTATAAAGTCAGAATTGCGAGATATAAAAAGTCAGAATTGCGTGATAAATTCAGAATTGCGTTATAAAGTCAGAATTGCGAGATATAAAGTCAGACTTGTGAGATATAAGGTCAGAATTGCATTATAAATTCAAAATTGTGAGATATAAAGTCAGAATTGTGAGATAAACTCACAATTGCGTGTTATAATTGTGAGGGAAAAAAGACTGACTTTTTTTCTCATAAATGTGAGAATCTCGCAATTCTGAGAATAAAAAGTCAGAATTGTGAGATAAAAAGTCACAATTACCTTTTTTATTTTTCTTATTCAGTGGTGGAAACAAGCTTCCATATATTCATAAAATGCTATTATAATAAACAATGAATTAAAACCAAATTAATTAATTAAAGCTAAATCTATAAAATGATCCCATGATGAACCTGATGAAACCCTTTCAATCTGGTTTCATGTTGACTTTTTTTTCCTCCTCGCAGCGTTTCTCTGGACAGGACTTTATCTCTGAATGTGAGATCACACTAGAACTGCAGTCAGCACGGAAAGCTGAAGTTAATGTGTTACTTGGCCCTCCTAACGCGGTTGTGAAATGCCCAATGACGACTGGCCTTGAAGGACCTTCTGGGAGGCTTTTTCTGTAAAAGCAGCTTATCTCAGCTGAGATGCCAGTATAAAAGCAGCGTTCAGCTGGAGAGTGTGTGTGAATATTAGCCTACAGCACATTGACATCTTCTTCATCATCCGTCTGAGCTCTTCTGATCATCATGGGTGTGGCGTACAGTGTGGGAGAGTGAGTAAAACAGGGTTTTGAATTCACTTTCGTTGCTGCATTTGAATTGTGAAGAACCTTTAACATCCATGGAAGCTTTCCACGGTTCTTTATTGGCATCGTGAAGAACCTTCAACATCCATGTACTCTTAAATATAAATGCCATAGAAGAACCATTTTTGGTTCTCCAAAGAACTGTTTATAATCTGAAGCATTTTCAACAAGAAGTGGAAAGGTTCTGTGGATGGTGAAGGTTCTGGTGACATTTACTAACTTTGCTCCTGTTTACACCTGGTATTAAGATGCATTTTGGTTGATTGGACAGAAGTAGACGAGGGAGACGCATTCCCATTTACACCTGGTGTTTTAATCCGTCTCTTTTGTCCACTTCTGTCTTGATTTCTATGATTCAACTACCTCAGAAAGTGGTCAAAAGTGGAAAAGCTCAAAACGTATACCCCATTTACACCTGTATTTAGTGTCGTCCACTTGTGATCCGATCGACCAAAACTTCTAATGTTAATATGATTTTTACATCAAAAACTGTCATAATTTAGAAATAAAAGGCATTTTTCCTACCTGATTTAACCATCTGATTTAAATGCTCTGTTTGAAGGACTTCAGTGTAAACGCCCACTGCTGTGATTGGCTGACATCTTTGCAATTGAAATATGTGGAATCCTTTGATTTGATTGACAGCTTCAGCCATTATAAAGAGAGCGTTCTTTGAAGTAAAAATACTAGGATTATTCATTATGAATTTAACTGTCATTACCGGTTTACAAATGAAATACGTTACTTACAGTTTGCGGGGTCCTTGCTGATTCTAGAACAGTTGATTCCTGATCTTTGAGCAAAAGTTTTTGGGCAAAGCCAGTCTTGTATTGCCACAAAATGTATACAAACAGCAAGTCTCCTGGTAAAAAATGTGATTTCTCATGTCATGACCCCTTTAATACCACAGGGCCAAACCATAAACATAGCAGTCATTAGAGTATTATTAGACTTAATATCGGCTCACACTTTATTTTGATGTCGCTGCGAAAAAACCCTTTTAGAATCTTTATTTTTGAGGAATTTAAGGAAGTGGAATTTAATGCATGCATCTGTACTGTGTAGTTTTTAATAATACATTTTGTGTTTTGTATGAATTACCCATTAAAAACAAAACAAAACCTGTACTTAAATTCTGAATGTTGCCAAATCTTGCAACACTCACACGTTCTTTTCTTATTTTAAAATCTTTCCATTTGCACTAGAAAAGGGATGAATGAATGGATGAAGCATTTATATAGCGCTTTTATTCCGTATATTGTACTCCCAAAGCGCTTTACACTCACATCAGGACGCATTACATAGATTTTCTGCTCAAGCTGCAGCTGTTTTCTTTTCTCGTCTCAAGCCGAGTTCCAGTGAAGGCCTCAGTTACTGAATCTCACGCAGTCTGGGATAATAGTCTATTTTCCCTCATGTGCCAAGGAAAGAGGTTTTATTAACCCTTCCAGATGTGCAGGAGCTCCTGTGCACCAATAGCAGCGGGTCTCAAGGAATTTTCATTGCGCAACCGGAACGTATGACGTTGACATTACAAGGAATGGCTGTAACCTCCTATAATAGAGTCAATGCATTATAGTCTGTTGGACTGATGGAGCTTCTGAGGAAAACTTCTATGAATATGGTCATTGTGCATCAGTGAAAAACATGTTTCTCTGAGATATGGTTCATGTGAATGCTTGTAAAATATGTATCTTTTGTGCCCAAAGCAGCCCGAGCATGAGCTCAACTCCTCAAGCGTGTCTTTGTTTTCCTTTAGGGTGGACCATCTGTACACGTTCTTTGTCCAGTGGTCTCCAGAGAGCATCTACAGTAAACATACCAGCAAGCAGGACTTCCTAAAGGTCCATCCAGAGACCCTCAATGTGATTGACACTTTACTGAATAATTCTGCTCCCAAAAACTGGAAGGTGAGTGATGTGTGTTGCACAGAATTTACATGTTTATTCAGTATTGACATGATCAAAGTACACTGAACTTACCTGAGGAAAATAAAGATGGGGTCATTTGTTAGAAGATCCTCAAAATATACAAACACACACACACACATAAATATATATATTGCATTTACAAACTTTTGTTAGATGCAATTAATTGATTTGACAGCACTAATATATGTATATACATAATCGCATCTAACGTAAAAGTTTGTGTATGTGTGTATATATATACTGTATTTACAAACTTATGTTAGTTGCAATTAATATATATATATATAATTGCATCTTACGTAAATGTTTGTGTATATTTATATATGTACTGTATATTATACTGTATTTACAAACTTTGCTTTCAATTCGATTAATTGCATCTTACAAAAGTTTGTGTGTGTGTGTGTGTATATATACAGTATATATATAATTTCTATTAATTTTTATTTCAGTTTTAGTTTATTTTAGTGCATCAAGTAGCTGTAGCAACTAGCTGAAATAAAAAAAGTTTGTTTTTTATATTTATATTTGCATTTTATTTATAGCGTTTATGTTATTTCAAATAGCTTTTGTGGTTTTAGTTTTACTTAATTATAATAACCATGATTTATAATAATAATAAAATAAAACAACAACAAAAAAAGGTAATAATAGTAATACTATAAATAATAATGATGAAAATAACAAGTAAAATTCAGAGTTATAATGAAATGTTTGCATGGTTTGTGGTCAGTTCAGTCCAGAGGAGTATTATTGCTCAGATCTTGTTCTTTCAAAACTTTATAAAGTGTTTTATTGAAGCATCATATTTTTTTATAATGCTTTAGGGGAAATACAAATTCTCAAGACCACATTTATGAACGTGTTTACCGGTGGGTGGAGGTAGAAAACCTCTCCTAAATTCTCTAGCGAGCAGAAACACGCTTTTTATACACGACCATATATGGAGAAGCTTCCTCTTCGGTGGGATTTTCTATAAAATGAAACTAAGCTTGAACTGTGAGATGGGCGGGCCGAGAAACACGTTATAACGAGGCTGCAGATTCAAAGTGAACAGATTCAACGCACAGCAGATACTGTACAGATCACTAAACATGAGGCCAATGCAGGAGAGCATTAAGATCTTGTACTTTGCCAATGGATCCGAGGAGCCGTTTGTGGAGGTGAGCTTTGAGGAATGACCAAAGGATTCATGGAATTCTGAAACCAAACATGCTAGAAGAGAAAGGGATTCCAGAGTGTTACTGTAACTCTCGTTCAGTCACTGATGCTTTCTCTTCTGTTTTCCTCCAGATCGTCACTGTCAAACAGCAGAAGCGCCGTCCGAGTGTTTGCAGCTCTGCCGACTCTGAATCCGAGGACCTGCTGCCAGTTTTAGTAGATCACAGTCAGATCCTGAAAGAACACCATCTTGAACAAGTAAGTAATCTAAATACACACGTGCAGATGAAGTGAATGCACTGCGAGATGCTTTAGATGAACGTGGTCGATGCATTCATTGATGTAAGCGTGTAAATCTCAACAGCTGATGAACCACATCCCGGCTCGGACTCAAGGTTATCCGTGGAAGCTGGTGTACAGCACGGCGGAGCACGGCACCAGTCTGAGAACACTGTACCGACAGATGGCAGAAATAGACAGACCTGTTCTGATGGTCATCAAGGATTCGGACAACCAGGTGAGTTCAGATTTCACAGGTGCACGTGTGTCATTCAGTTGTTATTGCAGCATAAGTTAATATCACTAAACCTTGTATTACACTTAATAATTATATTTATAAGTGCATTTACAGTGTTTAACATATGCTAAATATAATCTATCTTAAACTTCATCATTGCATTGACGCTTTTATCTAAAGTGACTTGCATTGCATAAATTTGATCAGTTCATGCATTCACTGGGAATCGAACCCTTGACCTTAATGTTGCAAGCAGGTTTATTATATGTAACTAAAACTATAATTATAAAACATTTTCATTACTAGAAATGAAATAAACGTTAACTGAAATAAAATAAAATATAAAACTATTTTTTTTTTTTCTGGTAGTTGACAATTTCTCATTTTCATTTATTTTAACTTTATGTACTAAAATAACTAAAACTGAAATAAAAATTAATTAAAACTATATAAACATATTAAAAAATATATAACTACTGATAAAAATGAAAACACAATTCAATACTAAAACTTTAACTAAAATGAAAACTCAAAATTCAAAATATTAATGATTATTAAAAATGAATTAAAACTATAATCGCATCTCAATTATACTAAATAATTATATTATGTTATATTATAAATTTGTATGATTTAAGTTTTAATGTTGTGAAAATTAATCATATTTATATAATTAATATAATATAATATAATAATAGGCCTGTATGATTTATTTTATTGTTGTGAAAATATTAATGATTATTAAAAATAAATTAAAACTATAATCGCATCTCAATTATACTAAATAATTATATTGTTATATTATAAATTTGTATGATTTAAGTTTTAATGTTGTGAAAATTAATAATATTTATATAATTAATTTATAATTAATATAATATAATATAATAATAGGCCTGTATGATTTATTTTATTGTTGTGAAAATATTAATGATTCATAAAAATAAATGAAAACTATAATAGCATCTTAATTATACTAAAATAATGATATTATATTATAACTAGTGCCTTTCTCTGCTGTTTGAGTTGCAAGAAGTGCTTTTCCATTCATTTTTTCCAATTAAAAAACAAAACGAAACAAAAATGCAATAAATAAAGCTCATTTTCAGACCCTTCATATGAAATCACTGTTCTCTCCAGAGCTACTTATAGATGAATTGAACTCGTTTCATAACTGATGAACTTTACACAGAAGAACTGAATTGATCTGATTATCTTCTGCAGAATTGATTCTGTTATTTATCACGGTGAAGCTGTTTTGAAACATTCTGTACTGTATAAAGCGCTCCAGAAATAAAGCTGACCTGTAGCTTGTACCATCACAATGGCAAAATGTTCTTCTAAAACATCCTGTTGTTTTAAACCCTCAGGTGTTCGGAGCGTTTTCCTCTGACCCTTTCAAAGTGAGCAGCTACTGCTACGGGACGGGAGAGACGTTCCTCTACAGCTTCAGTCCAGAGTTTCAGGTACCGGTCGCTCCGTCTGATCTGATCTGAATCACATCTGATTGTGTGCTGGAGGTTTGACCTGTTCTGTGTTTCATGTGCAGATCTTCCGCTGGAGTGGAGAAAACTCCTACTTCGTGAGAGGATTCCTGGACTCTCTTCAGATGGGAGGAGGAGGGTAAGTTATCACTCATTTCACCCCATTAAAGCACTAATAGACCTGCATCACAGTCTGTGCATTCAAATTTCCACCAGTTTTGATAAGAACTTACTGTTTGATTCGTACAGTCTTTACTCATAATTAAGGTTTTATGTGATTGTAGGCGTGGGATTTACAATTAGAAGAACTGAAATAGAATTTTCTTGTCAAATTATCCAACGATGCAATCAATTAACAATGAGTAATACGTCATCTTTTACATTGCATTTTTATTTCGTTTCATCATCACTGTATTTTTTAAATATGAGGAAATACATTACTGACATTGATCCATTCTAAAGGGGAAGGTGTTTTACACTACTACAGTATTTGAAGCTTCTGCTTCTGCTTTTTTAATGTTGAAGTGTGATGAAGGTCTATTGTGCAAACGATCATTCTGTCATCGTTTACTCTCTCGTCTTTCTACTGGGCAACACTAAATTAGATCATGTCGAGCTTCTGCTTTCTGTAAAACAAAAGTAGATTGTGATGAATAACAAAAACTGAAGTGCATTGAGATACAAGAAGTGCTTTCCATTCTTTCTTTCTTTTCAGATAAAACAAAAATGCAATTATATTTATACTTCAGGCTCATATTTCAAGGAATATAATATAATATTTTATTTAATATAAAATTATAATAAAAATTACAATAAAATAGGCCAGTATAATTAGTTTTATTGTTGTGAAAATTATTAATATTTATATAATTAATTTAATAATATAACATAATAATATAATTGTTAATATAATAATAATATTATTGTTGTGAAAATTTAATAAAATTTATTTACTTTATATATATATATATATATATATATATATAATAAAAAATTATAATGAAATAGGCCCATATGATTTATGTTTTATTGTTGTGAAAATTATTAATATTTATATAATAACATAACATAATATAATATAATAGGCCCATGTGATTTGTTTTATTGTTGTGAAAATTTAATAATATTTATTTAATTACTTCATATGTATATATATATATATATAATTATAATAAAATAGGCCAGTATGATTTACGTTTTATTGTTGTGAAAATTAATAATATATATTTAATTAATTTATATATAATAAAATATAATAATGCCACAAATCCTTAATTTCGTATGAAGACTATCTTTGTGTATTATTTTAATATTCTACCACACTGAAACAAAAATGTTGTGCATTTGATGGCATTTCTATAAGTGCTTAAATTTCCCTTATTTGGATGGCAAAATGTGATTGAAACTGACCTCAAATAATTGCAATTAGATCGAATAACCACGATCAGACGATTAATCAATAATCGCAGCAGGAGTACATGCAACAGATAAAGCGCCTGCCAAATGCATAAATGTAAATATGAGTTTTCAAAGATTTTAATGAAAGCTGTTGTTTGTCTCTCAGGGGTCCGTTCGGATTGTGGCTGGACGCTGACCTGTATCGCGGCTCCAGTTATTCCTGCGACACCTTCTGCAACCGGCCGCTCAGCCTCCATCACGACTTCACCATTCAGGATCTGGAGGTCTGGACCTTCATCTGAGCGCTGCTGTTTCCCAGCATTCCCGGCTGTATTGGTGTTATCGCTGTTGTATCATCTGAAAAAACAACCGATGTGTTCGTTCCAGCAATGAAACCTGCAGAACTTGTCTGTTGACTAGAACAGAACGTCTTCCTCACTTGCACATGGTTTTAGATAAAAGCTTCTGCTGTGAACTAACAACAATGTAAATGTAGTTAAAGAAAACAAGTTGAGGCAGGATTTGGGTTTTCAGTTCCCGTTTCCAGTAACCTCTAACTGTTGAAGAGGCCTGATGGGACCTGAACGGCATTGCTCAAGATGCAAAGCTTCAAGCACACATGTTCCAAACTATGTAGGCGACATACTGTAGCACACTACAGTTTTGAAACAAAGCCCATGAGTAGGCTACTACTGACATAAGGCTTTAGTGTCTTTACTTCATAATGCACTTACTGGTTTATGTGACCGACTACTAAATATACTACATGAAAAAGGATTTGAAATGGAAAAATGGTTTGCTGTATGATTCTACTATTTTTTTACTGTATTTAAAGAAGTTTGTGATCACTGTTAATATGTTGAATTGTGTTTTGGGGTTTTTATTGTGTTTATTGTGCAGTGCTGGCACTGCATTTGGGTTTTTGATATCTAATAAAACATTATTTTTTGGAAACTGTGTCTGTTTTTTTTTTATCTGGTTAAGTTGTGGTTTAAATAACACTCTTTATATCAGAACGGTGGAGCGTAGTCCATGAATATACAACAATCTGCATTAATCTTAAATAGGCTACTTGATTTCTAACTATATTCATTTATAGTCACTGTGTACTGCATTTAACATTAGCACCTAGAAATTGCATTAGCAATTGCTTTTTAACATTTTTATTGGTGAAATACTATAATCAAAAACTTTAAAGACGGTGCGCTCGTAATATTATGAATGGGAGAAAGTGCAACGAGCAAAATGGCGGAATAAATCCCGCCTTCTAAATAAGAGCCAATCGCCGATTGGTAAAGGCATTGCGTCACTGCAGCGGCCGTTAGAAGCTCCTGTTCCAGTCAGACGCGCGCTTAGATCTGCGCATGCGCATGAACTTGAGCCAGTCTGGAAAATGCCGTTTTTGTCATGATTCGAGCGTTTAGAAAAAAATTTACAAGACAGTTGTTGTCAGATTTCAGTGGTGATTTCAAATATGAAATGTAATCGAAAGCTTGGCAAACAGCTTTAGAGAATTTGATGTTTCCCCATTCAAATATAGGAGCTGCACATGCCCGAGAGGCGTTTCTAAGATTGCCGCCGTGTGAAATGACTTGTCTTAAATGGATAGTTCATCCAAAAATGAAAATTATTACATACGGTCGTCCGTCGGAAGATAGTTATTTAAATTTATAAAGGTTTAAATATGGATATTTTTCTTACAAAAATGCATCGCTTCGCTTCAGAAGACCTTCATTAACCCCCTGGAGTCCTATGGATTACTTTTTTTATGGATGGATGCATTATTTTTGGCTTCAAAACACGCGCTGTATTTGCTGTATCATTGTTAGCTTAAATGAATTCTGCCCTTAGCCGTTGGTCACAACAAAACACCCCTAATTGCGACACAAAACTAGTCCAATTGGGTTTCAGGAGGGGTCCCCCGTTAAAAATCACGTTTTATGGGGGGTAAAATTCACTTTTTGCGGTGTTCCCCTGGTAAAATTCGCATTCCAGAGGTTAAATATCAAGTTATTTAGGGTCGCTTCAAACTGCGGACATAAAAAACAAACCGCGGCAACAGTGTTAAAATAGCCCAATTCACTACGACTCGCCCACAAAAAGTTGTGAGAAATCAAAATTAATAAAAATACATCATAATACAGCACCTAAAAATCCATGTACTTTCAACTGGAATTTCAACGGATATATATTTACCCCAGAGAAGAAGGTACATGGGTTGTATTTCATGTCGCATAGTCTTATGAACACACAATCGAGCACAGAAGACCAACGATCAGCATTTTTGTTAAATAATACAGTAAATTTCGCTTTGTTTTTCACCAAACTCTATTGTAAACCCCCAGAACATTTGGAATATACGACACAAGTGGGACATTTTTTAAAAATTCTACTTTTGTGATCCATAAAAGAATGGCATACAGCATTAGAACAACACCAGGGTTAGTAGAAGATGACTTAATTTTCATTTTAGGGTAACTATCCCTTTAAATGCCCGCCCTTTTTAAAGCAGGATGGGTTCTGATTGGCTGTCGATTTATCGTTCATCAGCTGGAAAAAAAAAGAGATTCCAATCGATATAGTTGTGGTGTGAACTCTGCTTTTCTTTTATATTTAGAACTATTTTTAGAACTAGGCCTATATTGTTATTGTCATTGGTGTGAACGGGCCAGTCCGTTTTGTTCGTTTGTTTTTTTCCAAGTTGATTCCTTTTCAAATTAAAATTATGCATGTGTTATTTACTATCTTAAATACAGTGATAGGCATATCAGATTTTTTTTTTTTTTTTTTTTTTTGTACCTTGTTCACTTGGCTGATAAACTTAAATTGTATTTTGTATTAGTTTGTTTCATAATAAACTTTACAGCGTTATGTGAATAAATCTTTTGTTTTTTTGTGAAACTCAGAGCCTGTGAAGAATGTGAGTTGGGAAACCGCTGTTAATGCAGGAGGTTTGATCTGTGAGCAGCGCCACCGCGTGGTTGAAAGTCAAACTACTAGTAAACACTAGCAGAAGACTAGAAATATTACACAGGATGTTTTTTAAAGGTTTTGTATTGGTTCATGGTTTGGGCATATCAAAATATTTAAACTATATCAACTACTAGTTTGCTTTGCTCGCTGTGTGTTTGTTCACTATATTACACTAGTAAACGCCAGTTTCATGTATTTCTGTGCCTCGGTCGCCACCTTGCGACGAGCTGCTGTAACTGCAGCACTGAAAACCACCACAAAACACTTACATAATCATAAACGTCTTTATAATCAAAATAAATGAATCTTTTCGGATTTATGAGCAAACTAACGTGGCACGAAAACAGCAACCCCGCCTGGCTTTGAGCGCGAAGCAGTTCTGTTTCCGCCGGAAGTACAGTCGCCAGAGAGAATCACTTCCTGGAGAGAGTGTTTGTGCTGCTGGTTTATTTTTTTCAGTGTGTCGAGTGTGTTTGTTTGTTGTTAAACCTCTCAGACACCGCGGTTTTACTCTCTATCATGGTTTATAGCTGCTGCCCGAACTGACTGCTGTCTGGTGAGTGTCGCTCATATTTCACTGATTGAGAATAAATGATTCAGTCTCATATTTGATATGAAACATCATATGAATATAATCACGTCAGTTTGTTTGACAGATGAAGCTTGTCGTTTGTGTTTTTGTGTGCTGCTGAAATGACATTTGCTCTTCATACAGTAATGCTTCGGTTTCACCTGATTCTCCTCAGATAATCTAAATATTTAATTTGACGCGTTTTTATTTTCATCGACTTTGTTTTATTCCAAAGTGTCGTTTTGTCCTTTGCTTGTTTTCGTGTTTCTTCAAAGCTGCTGCTTTCTGTTTCACTTTGACCAATGGCTGATCGATACATGACAGACAATCATCTGTATAATAAAAGCCCCGTCATACCGACACTTTAGTCATATTTTAATATTAATATTAATATGAAAATAAAAATGTTTTGTAATATACTAACGTTACATGTTATCAGTAATATTATATATCATCGTTGGTTCCACTTTAGCAATACTGTAATAGTATTACAATATCATAACATTTATATAATAAAAAAATATTGTAAAATGTCACATATATTGAAATATTTTTTATTTTAGGCTACATTTCAGAGATGTCAAAGAATTTGGCGATGTACCAATACATTTATTATTATTGCTGTTATTATAGTAACAGTTATTATTAATATTATTATTATTATTATAACTGTTATTATTAATATTATATTTATTGTTATAGCACTATTATCATGGCATTTTTATTATATTGTTATAACAATTTTCATAATATTATTAAAACTTTTTATATAATACAATTTTTGTATATTGAAGTGTTTTTATTATAGGCTACATTTCAAAGATGTCACAGTATTTGGCTCAGCCAGCGATGTACCAATACATTTAATATTATTATTATTTTTATTACATTATTATAGCATTTTTATATTATTATTCATATTATTATTATAACATTATTATAGGGAGATATATTCTGGATAATAAATCATTGTATATTCTGTATAATACACTCATAGAGCCATACTTAAGTTATTGTGTGGAAATCTGGGGAAATACCTACAAAACCAACCTACAGTCGTTATGCACATTACAAAAGAGAGCAATCATAAATAATGTAGGATATCTGGAATATACAAATTCATTATTCTTGAAATCAGATACACTAAAGTTTATTGATCTGGTTAAATTTAAGATGGCACAAGTTATGTTTAAAGCAAGAAATAATTTACTTCCGGAAAATTTACAAAAAATGTAGGGTGGGTATAATTTGAGAGATGAATTAAACTTTAAAAAGCTCAACATAAGAACAACTCTTAAAAGTGTGTGCATCACTATCTGTGGGGTGAGGTTGTGGAATAATTTGGAGCAGGTGTTAACATATTGTACAAACAGTTTAAGAAGTTGTATAAAAACGAGTTATTAAAAGGATATGAGGATGAACAAAAGTGAGTGTGAGGGTGGGTTAAAAGATTGATTGTATTAAGACTAAAGGGTGATGAGTCGTTTGGTATAAAAGGTCAAATTTAGTTTGAGTTTAAAAAAAAAAGTTTATTTGTTATTGTGCTATGAATATATAGTATATATAGAAAAATATTTCATATATATTGGAATTTTGAATGGTTGTATAAGGGGAGGGTGAATAACAAGCTTTTGCTTCATCCCGCTCCTTTTCGGACTCGTGTAATTAATTGATGATTATTCGTAGATATTGTTTTTTTGTTTTTTTGTTTTTATGTATGTGGTAACACAATTATTGTATTATTTTACTTTTTATTATCATAATAATATTATTATAAGTTATTGTTAATATAATAAATACAATAATAACATTATTATTATAGCATATTTATTATTATAACAGCATTTTTATATTATTATTATTATTATTATGTTTTATTATATTATTATTATAACATTTATTATTATTATTATTAGTAAACATGAACAAAAATTGATTTTATCATTTTCTTTTTACTGTGCAACACAAAGAACTATGGGAGCTTATTTCTGCCACAGAATAAAAACTTTTGAACTCACTTGTTTCACAATTCAGAACTGCAGGATGTTAACTCTGACGTAATTCTGATTTTGTAACTTACAAGAATTTTTCTAATTACAAGATATAAACTAAAAGGAAAATGAAGTCAGAATTGCAAGATGTAAACTCGCTATAACAAAAAAAGGTCAAAATGGTGAGACGTAAAGTCAGAATTCTGAGAAAAAAGTCAAAATTGTGAGATGTAATTCACCATTACGAAAAAAGTCTGAATTGTGAAATGTAAATTCGCTATTACGCAAAAAGTCTGAATTGTGAGATGTAAATTCGCTATTACGCAAAAAGTCTGAATTGTGAGATGTAAAATCGCTATTATGATAAAAAGTCTGAATTGTGAGATGTAAATTCGCTATTATGATAAAAAGTGAATTGTAAGATGTAAACTCGCTATTACGAAAAAAGTCTGAATTGTGAGATGTAAAATCGCTATTATGATAAAAAGTGAATTGTAAGATGTAAACTCGCTATTACGAAAAAAGTCTGAGGTGTAAAATGTAAACTCGCTATTACGAAAAAAAGTCTGAGGTGTAAGATGCAAACTCGCTATAACGAAAAAAAGTCTGCTATTACGAAAAATCTGAATTGCAAGACGTAAACTCGCTTTTACGAAAAAAAGTCTGAATTGTGAGATGTAAATTCACTATTACGAAAAAAGTCTGAGGTGTAAAATGTAAACTCGCTATAACGAAAAAAAGTCTGCTATTACGAAAAATCTGAATTGCAAGACGTAAACTCGCTTTTACGAAAAAAGTCTGAATTGTGAGATGTAAATTCACTATTACGAAAAAAGTCTGGTGTAAAATGTAAAGTTGCTATAACGAAAAAAAGTGCTATTACGAAAAAATTCTGAATTGCAAGACGTAAACTCGCTTTTACGAAAAAAGTCTGAATTGTGAGATGTAAATTCGCTATTACGGAAAAAAGTCTGGTGTAAAATGTAAACTTGCTATAACGAAAAAAAGTGCTATTACAAAAAAAATTCTGAATTGCAAGATGTAAACTCGCTTTTACGAAAAAAGTCTGAATTGTGAGATGTAAATTCGCTATTACGGAAAAAAGTCTGGTGTAAAATGTAAAGTTGCTATAACGAAAAAAAGTGCTATTACAAAAAAAATTCTGAATTGCAAGATGTAAACTCGCTTTTACGAAAAAAGTCTGAATTGTGAAAAGTCTGAGGTGTAAGATGTAAACTCGCACAGTGTGTTTGTGTTGTTGTGATCAGCGCTGGTATGGAGTCCCCAGCCGTGGATGATGATATCTGTATCCTGAAGCACGAGACGGCGTACGGGCCGACCGAGAGCCCGGTGTCCGTGTGTGCCGGCGATGAGTCCGTGGCGTCTCACTTCGCGCTGGTCACGGCGTACGAGGACATCAAGAAGAGGCTGCGAGACACGGAGAAGGAGAACGGCCTGCTGCGGAGGAGAGTCAAACAGCTGGAGGACAAGGTCTGTTTCCACACGACTGACGGCTTATTTGAGCTGTCAACATTGATAATAATCATAAATGTTCCTTGATCATCAAATCAGCATATTAGAATGATTTCTGAAGGATCATGTGACACTGAAGACTGGAGTAATGATGCTGAAAATTCAGCTTTGATCACAGGAATAAATTACACTTTACTATATATTCACAGTTATTTTAAATTGTAATAATATTTCTACAGTATTTTTGATCAAATAATCACATCATTGGTGAGCAGAAGAGACTTAATCTTTCTTAATTTTCCCAAACTTTTGAACATGTCTGTCTTTGCATGTTTCCGCAGCATTTCCGTCCGGAAGCGCCTCCGACTGAAGGACCGCAGTACATGAACAAAGCCTTCAGCGCGTACCGCGGTATCTACATCGAGAAGGAGGACCTGCAGATGGAGCTGAATAAAGTGGTACTTTGACTGTTCGCTGCTCATTCTGCTCAAACCCTCATGATGCACACAGTAAACTGATTTCTGTGTTTTCCTCCAGAAAAAAGAGAAAGTGGATTTAGAGCGTGTTCTGACGGAGCAGCTGCAGGCCAGAGAGCTGGAGCTTCTGCAGCTGAAGTCAGAGATGGAGACGAGCCAAGGTGACGTTCAGTGTTTCACGACACTTCGAGTCAAACGTGGCTTGATCTCATGCAGGACAAACTCTCGTGTGGCTTTAGGACTCTGAATAATAAAGCTACACATGATTGTTGAATATCAGACACTTCTAAACTAAACCACATTGATTTGAAAGTAAATATTATATTATTAAATTATTAAATAATATTATGTTTTTACATTATTAACAATTATAATATTATTAAATTGATAAATAATATATTAAATTAAGCATTTATTATTGTATTAAAATTAAATGATTACTATTATATTATTTAATTATTAAATATTATATTTTTAAATGTCTAAATTCAAATATTATTAAACTAATAAATATTATTATATATAAACTTTTTATTATTAGTAGTATAAATATTAATAAATGTAGAACTATTATTATATTAAATTAAGAACTATTATTTTATTAAATTATTAAATATTATAATGTTGAGTTATTAAATGATTACTATTATGTTATTCAATTATATATATGTGTGTATATATATATATATTCAACAATGTAATGAAATGTAATACTTTAATAATGCTATATAGCATTATTAAAGTATTAAATTTCATTAGATTGTTGAATTATTAAATTATTATATGAAATAAAGTATGATTTTATTAATTTTTTCAATGATTACATATATTTTTATATTAATAACAATTATAATAATATTACATTATTACAATATTTATTATTAAATAAAATTATATTATATAAAAATTATATAATTAGTCATTATTTTAAATGACTGAACAATTATAATATTATTAACCTAATAAATATTATATATGAATATTTTTATTATTATAAATATTATTAAATTAAGAACTATTATTATATTAAATGATTAAATATTATATTAAATGAATACTATTATATTATTCAATTATTTTATATATATATATATATAGCATTATTAGTATGAATTATTATTAGATTGTTGAATTATTAAATTATTATGTTAAAGTATTTTAATTAAATTATTAAATATTATTTTGAGTTATTAAATGATTACTTTTATATAATTCAATTGTTACATATATTTTTAAATGAACAATTACAATATTATTACATTATTAAAGTATTAAATGTTATTATATTGTTGAATTATTAAATAATAATAATAGTAAAATATTACATAAATATGACAAAAATAATAAATTATTAAATTATCATCATATTATTAAATGTTACTAGTCAAATATTGTATAATAATACTAAAATAAAGTTAAAATAATTAAGGCATGTTTTCTGCACTGTTTCTCAGTAAATTACCACAAGGAATAATGGTATTTAATTATTTATTTAATAATACATAGTCATAAACTGCAATAATTATCCAAATATATTTTTACAAAAACAGTTTAATACAGGAGAAATGACACGTTGAGGCTGTGATGATGTAAACAAATCACTGAACCCCAGTATATCATGAATAGTCATTGTGTTGAATATTGAATATTGTTGTGTTGCTGTGTTTGTGTCTTCAGTCATGAGGAGTCTGACGGATACAGCGGATCACTGGCAGGTGGACCGGCGCAGCAGTGAAAAGATCCAGTCGCTGCAGGAGCAGCTGGAGCGCTTACAGATAGAGAATAATGCCCTACACAAGCTCTGCCGGGCCGGACAGGTGCGTCTCTACCTCCTCAAACCTCACGGCCAGATGCAGAAACTTTAGACTGTCTCAAGAACTAATACGACCATACAAACTAAGCAGTCTCATTAGACCACTTTTTATCTTACTGACCCGTCTTGAAGAATAAAATATGATGACTAGCCTGTAAAACTAGTCTAAGCCGGCCAAAGAGCGCTTTTACACTTCCAGAGCAGATTTTTGTCATGCCAACATCCAACAGTTTGTCTCATCAACAAGCCGTGTGATTTAAAGATTCATTCCTGTTTGTAGCTCAAACAGTGCGAGTGTGTGTGTGTGTGTGTGTTTATATGCATATTTAAATGTTTATTAATTAACAATGAGCAGTTAGTCAGTGCGTGTCATTCACGATGTTCTTCTCATCACAGGATTCCTCTGAAAACTGTGTAGCTCATGATGATCATTCTGATGAAGCAATGACAGACTTCAGGTATTTATGACATTTGATTGAAAAGCTTTTCTTTCATATTCCTGTGTGTGTGTGCGCAGTGCTGCAGGCGTCCACTAGAGGGCGGGATTGTAACAGCTGTAAGATGGACCAATGAAATAACATTTATCAGTCACATAATTGGACTCGCATTACATTTTCAGTGATGTAAATCAAGTAACAGGTTCTCCCACGGTTATGGAAAATATCAGGAAATATTAAAACTTCTATATTTCTTGGCATTTTTATAGTGAAGACACATTTCTCCTGTGCTTAAATATTTTATATGTAGAGTAAATCCTGTTTGCCAGAATGGATGGGTCATGATGGTTATTTTTAGTTTTGATATTATATCTTAGACAGTTTTGCACAGTAAATCTCTCAGAAAGTTTTCGTCTTTGAATTTAAAACTCTTGCCACTGCAGATATTCACACAGAGTGATGTGTGTCTGTGTTTAGGACGATTGTACAGTCGTATCAGGAAGTCCTCAATGAAGTGTCACGTTTGCACTCGGCCGTTCGGTCGCAGTCGGACCTGGTGAGGAAGCTGAGAGAGAGGCCAGTGCACATGCTCAGAAGAGGTGAGTGACAGCTGGAGGGTGTTTCGCGTTATTTTACGTTTGAACGGAATAATAAGATGTAAATGTTTATTATTAGATTCATGTTGTTATAAAAAGATTTGAAGGACAGTTCTGTCTTGAAAAGCCTTGTGTCAGTCCAACACTTCTTTTATTATTATTATTGTAGTGTTATTTTATTTTGTGTAGTTATTTTTTTTAATAAATCACCATCCATGTTCATTGTGTCGTCTTTTATGGAAGCTTGTTTCTGCCATGGAATAAAAATATAAAATTGGTAATTTCAACTTTTTTTTTTTTACAATTGCGAGTTTGTCTCTCATTTGCAAGTATAAACCTTTTTTTTTCTTGTAATAGCAAGTTTCCATCTCGTAATTTCGACTTATTTTCGAAATAGCTATTTTACATCTCTCAAATTTTGTTTTTATTTTGCTCCAAATTCTGAGTTCACGTCTCGCAATTCAGAGGGTTTTTATTTCGTAATAGCGAGTTTACATCTTATAATTCAGACTTTTTTTCCTAATTACAAGTTTACATCTCACAATTCAGAATTTTCATAATAGCGAGTTTATATCTTACAATTCAGACTTTTTTTGTAATAGCGAGTTTACATCTCACAATTCAGACTTTTTTCGTAATAGCAAGTTTATATCTCAGAAGTTAGACTTTTTGTAAAAGTGAGTTTATATCTCACAATTCAGACTTTTTTTGTAATAGCGAATTTATATCTCACAATTCAGACTTTTATCGTAATAGCTATTTTACATCTCGCAATTTTGACTTTATTTTGCTCCAAATTCTGAGTTCACTTCTCGCAATTCAGATTTTTTTTCGTAATAGCGAGTTTACATCTCGCAATTTTGACTTTATTTTGCTCCAAATTGAGTTCACGTCTCGCAATTCAGATTTAAAAAAAAAAAAGTTTACATCTTTAATTCAGACTTTTTTTCGTAATAGCGAGTTTATATCTTACACCTCAGACTTTTTTCGTAATAGCGAGTTTACATCTTACAATTCAGACCTTTTTTCGTAATAGCGATTTTATATCTCAGTTCAGAGTTTACGTCTCGCAATTCAGATTTTTTTTCGTAATAGCAGACTTTTTTCGTTATAGCGAGTTTACATCTTACACACTTTTTTTCGTAAAAGCGAGTTTATATCTCACAATTCAGACTTTTTTCGTAATAGCGATTTTACATCTTACAATTCAGACTTTTTTCGTAATTGCGAGTTTATATCTCACAATTCAGACTTTCTTCGTAATAGCGAGTTTACATCTTACAATTCAGACTTTTTTTTCGTAATAGCGATTTTACATCTCGACTCAGACTTTCTTTGTAATAGCGAGTTTACATCTCACAATTCAGACTTTTTTCACCGAATTCTGAGTTACGTCTCGCAATTCAAATTTTCTTGTTATAGCAAATTTTCATCTTGCAATTTTGACTTTTTGTAATAACAAATTTACATTCTGCAATTCATGTTTTTCAAAACGGTGAGTTTACGTCTCAATTCAGACTTTTTTCGTAATGGTGAGTTTACATCTCACAATTTTGACTTTTTTCTCAGAATTCTGACTTTACGTCTCACCGTTTTGACCTTTTTTTGTTATAGCGAGTTTACATCTTGCAATTCTGACTTCATTTTCCTTTTAGTTTATATCTTGTAATTACAAAAAATCTTGTAAGTTACAAAATCAGAATTACGAGTTAACATCCTGCAGTTCTGAATTGTGAAACAAGTGAGTTCAAAAGTTTTTGTTCTGTGGCAGAAATAAGCTCCCATAGTCCTTTGTGTCCATTTGTGTTGCACAGTAAAAAGAAAATGATAAAATCAATGCTGGAATAACAGTAGGGTGAGTAAATGAAAAGTTGAATAGTAAATGATACGAGAAGTGTTCAGATAATAAAGTAATGAATGTAATAAAGAGCCCGTCAGACTGGAGCGATTCTCTGTTTTCAGCACATCATTCTCATTTGTTAAATTCAGATCAGTTGATTTGAAGTCAGAATACAGAAAACAATAATCCATCATACCTACAGCTTCCTGATGTGACTGCATTTGCGTTTACATTTATGCATTCGACAGACACTTCTATACGAAGCGATTTACATTACAGTCATTTTCAGTTCGTGAATCAAACCCTTGACCTTACACAACAGATGTGTGTCAGTGATCGGCTGAAATATTACAATTCAATTCATTTATTTAGTTCCTTTGCATAGTATGTGATTAATTGAATTGATTTCCTTTTCACATTTATATAGCGCTTTGCATAATACAGGTTGTTTCAAAGGAATCAGTTCAAACTGTTTAAAAGAATCAATTTAGAACTCTGATTCAGTGATTCAGATGTTCATGAAAGTCTCTTTTTTCATGTTTTAAAATGTTTTAGTGAGAATGTATTGTTATACTGGACATATAAATAAATATTTAAGGGCATTAGATCATTTCAAATGATTTTGTGACGTATCTGTCAGTCGAACATGTCGATCCAGATCCTCAGTTCATCTGAAGCTTGTGCAGATCTGAATGTTTCTGTCACATCAGGTCAGCTGTAAATCATCACTCCTGTATATTATATGAGATGCGTGTTGTTTTTGTCCACACTGCACGTACGGTTATCCTCGCTCTGGGTTTGTTAGTATTCCTCGTGTGTTGCAGAGGAAAAGCAAAAGGTGCAAATGAGAATGAGTGTTAAAAATGAGGAAGAGCTCCATGTTTACTTCAGCGAATCTGCGAGAGCCCGAGACGGCGGGCGGCAGCGTGTAAGGAAATATGTCTCTCTCTTTTTTTCTTTTTTTTTAAGATATACCCCATATATTCCTCTGAGAGATCAGCAACATAATCAGTTTTCAAATGAGCCCCTCATTGTTTCTTTAGATGAGAAACAGGGAGAAAACAGAAACCTAGTGAGCTGAAGGAAACGCGTCCCCTGAGGCGCGGCCGTACACTAATGCATGGGTTATTTATGTTACGAGCACAATGCCATCTGTGCGGGTAAAAATAGTGTTCGGACTCTGTGGTGATCTGGTTTGATTTCAAACTTTATGCCCAGGTGAGTCTCAAAAAAACATATGAACATCATCTCATCCCAAAATAAAATAAAAGAAATTTTATTTTACCTAAGAAAAATTAAGCCTATATATATATATAATCTGCTGTTTTCTATTAAATATATTTTTCATAATGTATTTTTTTCTCACATTACAGAATATATATATATATATATATATATATATATATATATATATATATATATATATATAAATATATATATATATATATATATAATAACTTTTAAAATAAATTTTACTTATTTTTATAATCATTAATTAATTATATAATATATATAGATTATGAATATAAAATAAATAACTTTTATAACTATTATAACATTTTATAATTTTATAATAAAAATATATAAATTTAATAAATAAAAAATAAAACAAAATAATTATATATATATAATTGATATATACTTATATATATACATAATTTTCTATTTTATATATCACATATATATTGTTGTTTTATATATATCTTTTTAAATTTATTATTTTCTCACATTACAGAATATATATAAATTATTTTATTTATAAAATTTTTATTCATTTATTTATTTTTATATTCATAAATTAATTATATAATATATGTTTATGAATATAAAAATAAATAACTTATAAAATGTTATAAATATAAAATAAAACAAAATAAACAATAAGCATTTATATAGAGAGAGATTATGAATATGTAATTTATATATTTTCTGACATTACAATATATATATATAAATGTGTTGTTTTCTATATATTTTTAAATGTATCGTTTTCTCACATTACAGAATATATATAAATTATTTTATTTATTACATTTTATTAATTTATTTATTTTTATATTCATAAATTAATTATATATATAGATTATGAATGTAAGAAAATAAAATTTTATAAATATAAAATAAAATAAAAATAAATAATTATAAAAATAATAGATTATGAATATATGTAATTTATATATTTTCTGAAATTACGATATATAATATATATATAATTTCTATTATATATATATATATATATATATATATATATATATATATATAATCTCTTGTTTTTTGTTATATATACTTTCATAATCTATTATTTTCTCACATTACAGTGTGTGTGTGTATGTATGTGTATATATATATATATAGTAAAAACATTCATAATCTATTAGTTGAAATGATGTTCATATGTTTAGTGAGATATACTGTATGTAAAATTAAATAAAATAAAAATATAAATTAAAATATATATTTTACATCATGGTAGTATTTTTTTGTACTTCGTTTGAATAAAAACACATGATTTTGTTTGCCCTCAGGACGCGGTCAGTGCCCTCAGTAGACAGCATGTTTCTGTGCTCTAGTGTTAGTCAGGGAGCTGTAGGACTTTCTGAGATGTGTAATAAATCCGGAGGATGTCGGTTTCAGCTGCTTCAACTGTTCCAGTGCAGTGTCTGGACGACGTGGAGAGGACCCGCGAGCCGGCGCCTCGTCCTCCCAGCGCGCCTCTGCTGCCCTCGGCCTCACAGGACCCGCAGGAGAACTGCTTGAAGGATCCGCTGTGGATCCCGCGTCCGGCTCCTCTGGGCAGCCCCGGCGTGCGGATCGATCCCCCTCTGCGGATGGGCTCGCTGGACGACAGCTCGTGGTCCTTCCCCAGCACTCCGAGACCGAGCGACGCGCTCTTCTGGGACCAATCCAAGTCCAAAAGCCCGGCCGCCGATTGGACCCAACCATACTGAGTCACAGTCCCGCCACATGACACCTGACCTGCCTTAACACGCCCCTCTCTGGATGATCCCGGATGATCAAATACCTCGAGCTGTGACGTCTGAGGAGCGGGAAACCAAAAGACCTGGAGCTGGACGTGCGTGTGTTTGTCCTCAACATATACTTGTGATTTCACTATAGTAGATCCTGTATGCTTCTGTTCCTCTCCTGTGAACGGTGGTTGTAGAGCAGTGATGGCACACACTCCATTATATTATCCTTCAGTGGATCATGTCTTGTATTATGAATGTATACAGGGAAAGTTTTAGTAGTTCAAGCACTCGCACTGGAGGACGAGAGGTTTGTTTCTTTAGGAACACGTCTGTCATGTGTTTATGCCCATACGATACTGCTGTTCAAACCCGTCCGTTCAAAGAAATCAAAGAAAATGTTTTAGTGTTTAGATTTAGTCAATAAATGAGGGTGTTAATCTGTGGAGAACAGGTACATGTGGAAGTTATTTTCCTTTAAACAGGATCCCACGATCAACCTGGAGATATCACAGAAAATTTACGATGGTGATATATATATATATATATATATATATAGTATATTATGTATTTGTGTGTGTATATATATGTATGTATGTATATATATATATGTGTGTGTGTGTACACATATATACATATCTATACATATACACATGCATATACATATAAAGATGTATGTATATATATGTGTGTGTGTGTGTGTATATACACACATATATATTCACTAATATATATTATATATATTACTTTATATATATATATAACCATCTTACAATTTTCCTGATATTTTATATATTTTATATATATAAAGTATATATTTGTGTGTGTGTGTGTGTGTGTGTGTGTATATATATATGAATGTACACACATCTGCATATGTATGTATGTATATATATATATATATGTACACACACACACACACACACATATATATATTCACCAATATATATTCTATACATTACTTTATATATATATAAATATATAAAATAATTAAAAACATAATTTATAAATATTTAAACTTATAGGGTTAGGGTTAATATATATATATATATATATATATATATATATATATATATATTACAGTATATATATAATGTAATAGTGTATAATTTATTCATATATATGTATGGATGTATATGTATATCCATATGTGTGTATGTTTATATATATATATATGCTCTTGTGATTCTTTCAGAGAGTCAGACACTGATGTGGGAAGCCTGTTTAAAGTCGCCGTGAAACAAGCCATTTTATTTCTGTAATCTGATGCGTTTCTGAGTGAAACTGAGGATTCATTGTGAAAACTTTTTATCATCTGATCTTTGAAATCTGATTTTATCCATCAGGAATTGATCGGATCTGGATTGTGAGAAGTTTCGTGATGAAAGATCACAAAAACAACGTCTCTTTTTGTAGAATAACAAACACTGATGAATCATTTAAAGAGTCAGTTTTGAGTTCATGTTTTATCAAAGATGCTTGTAAAGAATATATGGCCAAAATATTGAGACAAACTGTTTTAATAATGTACAGCGGCTCAATAATGACAGACGAGATCACAGTAAAATGACTGTCTGCGTTTTGTCCCGTTTAAAGAAACACGTGAAGCACAAAGACGATAAAGAATCTATTGTGTGTGTATAAAAACCACAGTACAGGCTCGACTGATGAAAGGAACTGGTATCGAAGGTTGTCTTGTTTAAAAGCTTGTAATGCATTTGCTAATTTGATTTATCTACAGAAAACTTTCACAATCTTCATCTGCTGACGAGGGTTTGTGTTTCTGGAAGGTTTTGAGTTTTGATTTGACATTGAACATGTTCCGCTTGACAGATATGTGAACCAAAATGCAATGTACAGTAGAGTATTTTTTAGGATTATAAATCCTGAAAAGTTTGTAAATATTCAATAAATGAATTCATGTGAACTTTTTTTGCTCAAGTCTGTGATGTTGTTAAAAATTGATCACGCTCGTATGAGTTTTTTTGTAAATTCTGTAATTACATTTGAAGGCTTTAATATACATTAGATTTAATTTTAAGTGATTTAGTGTTTATGACCCTCAGCACTAATCATAGAATGATTTCTGAAGGATCATGTGACACTGAAGACTGGAGTAATGATGCTGAAAATTCAGCTTTGATCACAGGAATAAATTACACTTTACTATATATTCACATAGAAAACAGCTGATTTACATTGGAATAATATTTCACAATTTTTACTGTATTTTTGATCAAATAAATGGTGAGCAGAAGAGACTTTAAAAAACAAAAACCCTTCATGACCTCAAACTTATATTGAAAACATTATTTTATTATTAAACGTATAACATTGTCACCAATTATTTACATAAAAAAAAAATCTTTTTAATTGGTGTTACAGTGCTAGAAACAATTACATGATGTTGGAGATTAATTTCCTGAATGTGAAGCACAAACTCATTCATATACAATCACAAGCATCATGAATAACTCTGGAGTTGTATTTTAAAAGAAAGAAACAAAAAAAAACATTTGTTTTCACATGATGTGTCAGTAATTCTCCAGGGACGACACGCATCTGATGCGATTCAAAAAAATTCTCTATGAATTTTTATTAGGCTTTGGATCTAGTGATGGTTTATAAGAGCTAATCATGAATAAAAAGAGCAGATCCAGAGAACGTCCATCAGAAAGTCGGCCAGAAATGACTTTCACGACTCCAGCGTCCGTCTACATGCTGGTGGGAAGCTTCTGCTTCCTGTTCTTGGCTGGAATCCCAGTCTGTTGAAACTCCTGTTTCTCTTTCAGATACTCCTGTTTGCACTCCTCAAAGAACGCAGGATCCTGGTAACTGAGAGAAGAACCGCCACAACAAACACATTCAAACACTTGCAATTAGATCCCATTAGTTAATGTTGTTTAAAGGATTAGTTCACTTCAGAATTAAAACTTCCTGATAATTCACTCTCCTCCATGTCATCCAAGATGTTCATGTCTTTCTTTCTTCAGTGGAAAAGAAATGAAGGTTTTTGAGGAAAACATTCCAGGATTTTCTCCATATAGTGGACTTCACTGGGGTTCAACGGGTTGAAGGTCCAAATGTCAGTTTCAGTGCAGCTTCAAAGAGCTCTACATGATCCCAGACGAGGAATAAGAGTCTTATCTAGAGAAACCATCTGTTATTTTATAAAAAAAATTAAAATTATATAGTTTTTAACCACAAATGCTCATCTTGCTCTGCTCTGTGATGCTCCACACATTACATAATCACATTGGAAAGGTCACGCGTGATGTAGGAGGAAGTACCGCGGTAGGGTGAAAAACTCCATCTCATTTTCTGCTCCAACTTCAAAATCATCTGACTTTGTTGTTTTACCTTTTTTTGTAAAGGCCGTTTGACTTCGTCTTTGACGTTCACTTTGTAAACACTGGAGCGGTACTTCCGTCTATGTCACGCGTGACCTTTCCAACATGATTACGTAATGCGTGGAGCATCACAGAGCAGTGCAAGATGAGCATTTGTGGTTAAAAAGTATATAATGTTTATTTTTTTTTAGAAAATGTCCGATGGTTTCTCTAGATAAGACTCTTATTCCTCGTCTGGGATCATGTAGAGCTCTTTGAAGCTGCACTGAAACTGACATTTGGACCTTCAACCCGTTGAACCCCAGTGAAGTCCACTATATGGAGAAAAATCCTGGAATGTTTTCCTTAATTTCTTTTCCACTGAAGAAAGAAAAACATGAACATCTTGGATGACATGGAGGAGAGTAAATTATCAGGAAACTTTCATTCTGAAGTGAACTAATCCTTTAACTAATGTAGTTATCTAATGTTAGCAAATAAAACATTATTGTGAAGTGTTACTGAAATCATCTTGGTTTCAAGAATTTGATCACGTTAATATTTTCATGTTGTTGGAGGACAAATATCACTGATGTTTGAATTGCAAATATCATGAAACGATCTGAATATTTCTGTTGTCATGCCAAAAAAGGTCAAAATACCAGATTTTTTTAAGAGACTTTGACACAATCACAAAAGTTTCTTTTTGCAAACATTTTTTATTTTTAAATATGTATATTTTTAAATATATATTTTAAATATGTATATTTTTTATGATCTCTGTGGGACGGTTACACCAACTAGACCATTTTGCCCTTAAAAATGTATCATAAAACCTCACATTTATTTTTTGAACACATGATTATATCTGATGAAGTACACAGAGTATGAGGATGATGAAGGCTTACTGGCGCGTCAGACACTCCTTCAGCGCGGCGTTCTCTTCTCGACACTTGAACACCATGAAGAAGCCGGCGTCTTTACAGCAGCGGTTGAAGACTGAAAACGACAGGAGAAAACCTTGAGTTTGAGTTCGTTTCTCTCTCAAAACCCACAGACTCAAACACTGGAGATCAATGGACTCACTCGAGCACAAACGAGCCTCATATTCCATCAAAAGTTTGGAAAAATATAAATGTTTTTTTAAAGAAATAAGGCTGCATTCATTTGATTAAGATACAGTAAAATTGTGAAATATTTTTACTATTTAAATCAGCTGTTTTCTATGTGAATATATAGTAAAGTGTAATTTATTCCTGTGATCAAAGCTGAATTTTCAGCATCATTACTCCAGTCTTCAGTGTCACATGATCCTTCAGAAATCATTCTAATATGATGAATAATGGAAACAGTTTTTTGTGCCTAATATTTTTGATAAATTTAAATTTTAAAAGAACAGCATTTATTTGAAATCAAAGTCTTTTGTAACATTATAAATGTCACTTTTGGTCAATTTAATGCAATAAAAGTATAATTTTTTAAATAAAATCTTTACCTCAAACTTTTGAATGGTAGTGTATGAAGCAGCTCAACTGTTTTCAACATTGATAATAATCATAAATGTTTCTTGAGCAGCAGATCATCATATTGGAATGATTTCTGAAGGATCATGTGACACTGAAGACTGGAGTAATGATGCTGAAAATTCAGCTTTGATCACAGGAATAAATTACACTTTACTATATATTCACATAGAAAACAGCTGATTTACATTGGAATAATATTTCACAATTTTTACTGTATTTTTGATCAAATAAATGCAGCCTTGATGAGCAGAAGAGACTCTTTCAAAAACATTTTAAAAAATCTTAATTATTCCAAACATTGTGACCGTGCCGCAGTAACGCAGTAAAACACGTGAAGTATCATGTGACCACATGTTTGCACTCTGTCGGTCAGACATTGACATCTCTAACGCATGTTTGTTTGTGTCCTAAAAGCAGATGAAACCGTACACGAGACGCTGACTCGAATTCCTCTGAAGAAGCTTATTGAAATAGAGCAGAAGATGGCGTGAGCGTGTGAAAAGGCTGCTGAAGGGTTTGTTATCAGGGTCTTCTGTCAAGCATTAATTACATCCCGCTCTCCCCCGACTCAAAGCTCCCAGAAAACATCATTGTAATTACTTGTCTCTGACTGATTATGGTCTTTCATCTGTATGCAGAACAGATTGAGCAAAACCAATTCCAGAAAGCACAACCGTGAGACTAATCTAATACATATAAAGCTCATCTGACGCCTCGGATGCATAAACATGAAGCAGGACGGATGTTTCCACCAGAAACAGACCGACAACCGACGGCAAACACTGAACTGATCCGATCATCTCACTAAAGACAATCAATATTAGTTGAACTTCCACATACGCTTATGTTTTACTGAGCTTTACTCAGCTTCAGCACTAAAATAACTCATGAAACACAAAGCTGTGCATTTCAGTTTAGTCATTAAAACAGCTCTTTAAGAACCGGACGGATTGATTGGCTGTTATGGTTTGGATTTCCTGTTTTAAAATGTTTCAGTGAATGTTCATTAAATATTCTGTAAAGTTGGTATTTATTTAAATTCAGCAATTTTCTGTACACATTCTGGACTATCATTTTATTTTTCTAAATATTTAATTCAGCAATTATTTTATTTATTTAAATTCAGCAATTTTCTACACACATTCTGGACTATTATTTTATATTTATATATTTAATTTAGCAATTTTTTATTTATTAAAATTCAGCAATTTTCTGTACACATTCTTCACTATTATTTTATATGTATATATTTAATTTAGCAATTTTTTATTTATTAAAATTCAGCAATTTTCTGTACACATTCTTCACTATTATTTTATATTTATATAATTCAGCAATTTTTTATTTAATAAAACTTAGCAATTTTCTGTACACATTCTTCATTATTATTTTATATTTATATATTTAATTCAGCAATTTTTTATTTATTAAAATTCAGCAATTTTCTGTACACATTCTTCACTATTATTTTATATGTATATATTTAATTTAGCAATTTTCTATTTATTAAAATTCAGCAATTTTCTGTACACATTCTTCACTATTATTTTATATTTATATAATTCAGCAATTTTTTATTTAATAAAACTTAGCAATTTTCTGTACACATTCTTCATTATTATTTTATATTTATATAATTCAGCAATTTTTTATTTAATAAAATTAAGCAATTTTGTGCACATTCTTCACTATCATGTTTTTTTCTTAGTTTAAAAAAATATTTTTTTTCTATGATTAAATGTAAACATTAAATATCTGTTGTTTGCCCCAAAAAAATTTTTGTTCAAAAAAAAAAAAAAAAAAAAAAAAAAGAAATTGTTCAAATTTCATGTGATTACATTTTTAAAAAAATGAATTAAATCATTAAAGTTTTATGCGTTCATTTGATTACCAGCATTTTTGATTTACCATTGTTTTTGATTATTAAAATTAAATTAAAACAGTCATAAAACCAGAAAACTTTAAACAGAAAATTTGAGAATTTATACTTTATATATTTATACTTTATAATTTCAGGAAAGCTGCATGTATGAAAACAATTTTAGTTCATGACATTTAAATCAGCAACAATGTTCAACTTCTCGCAGAAAACCAGAACAGTTACTTTTTGAGTAAAAATAAATAAATAATAAAGTTACTTGCACAGTTCGTGAAAATCTAAATATTCATGAGCGGAAGCAGCTCATTAAAGGGATTGGGTGGATCAAGTTTGATGAAAGATTATGAAGACGAGCGTTATTTTCTCTGGAATAACGTTCCCTGATCAACACGTCCGTGAACATATTAACAGCATCAGATGAAACGTGAGTCGAGAGCATGTGGCAGTTCAACTGGCCTGAAACTCGTGCTCTGCAGAAGAAGCCGGCTCTTCTCGCTGTGGTCAGAGTAGAAGTAAAGCGCTTTGATGGCGCTGTCAGGTCGTATGCAAGAGCAGCCGCTGCACACCAGAACATGCAAACCTGCGGCCGAGGGCCGGGCAGAGGTGTGAAATCGATGAGCAACCTTCTGGAGGGGGTTTCCACGACACCGTCAGGCGAGATGTGCAGGTGTGTAGAGAGACTACAATGCTGGAGTACAAACAATCACAGTCACACAACACAAGAAGAGCAGCGCGTGTGTGTGTGTGTGAGAGAGAGTGAGCAATCAAAGCAAACACACACACACACATATCAAACATGCGTCTGCGCAACACGCTGCTTCTAAGACGCAGTTTCTTAATGCAATTTTTTAACAATCATTTCAAAAGAAAAATAGGAATCTCTGCATAGTTTGAACGTTTGACCTTTGAGTTCACATGACATTTGATTCCCAAACCAGGGGTGATGAAAAGCTAATAATTAAGTAAATCAAATATAACATCATTTACTGAATCAAAATAAAACTCAAATAGTGATGCATCTCATCGAATCACGATATCTGTGGCACTGCGTGTTTCAGAGTGAAGCGTGGCGTCTTTTCAGAGCAACTCGGTTCACTTTATTGCTAAGCAGCATTCACCAACATTCTGCCACCATAAAAACTTGAGGATTTGACGTGTTAAAGGGTTAGTTCACCTAAAAATGAAATTTCTGTCATTAATTCCTCACCCTCATGTCGTTCCACACCCTTGAGACCTTCGTTCATCTTCAGAACACAAATTAAGATATTTTTGATGAAATCCGAGAGGTATATGACTCAATATCTATAATCAACACTTTCAAGGTCTTAAAGACATGGTTAAAACAGTCATGTGACTGCAGTGGTTCAACCTTAATGTTATGAAGAGACGAGAATACTTTTTGTGCGCAAAAACAAAACAAAAATAATGACTTTATTCAACAATCTCTTCTGTGTCGTTATCCTGACGCAGTAACACAGTGAAGCTACAGTGTTTACGTCCGAATGCCGGCTCAGTATTGGCCAAAGCTGGTCACGTGATCAGCACGACGCATGCGTGTGATGCTGACGCAGGAGCCGGCCAATAATGAGTCGGTGTTCTGACGAAGAACCTTGAAGCGCTGGACGTAAACAACGAATGAGAATGACACAGAAGAGATTGTTGAATAAAGTCATTATTTTTGTTTTGTTTTTGCGCACAAAAAGTATTCTCGTCTCTTCATAACATTAAGGTTGAACCACTGCAGTCACATGACTGTTTTAACAATGTCTTTAGTATCTTGAAAGTGTTGATTATATTATATGAGTCATAAACCTCTCGGATTTCATCAAAAATATCTTAATTTGTGTTCTGAAGATGAACGAAGGTCTTACGGGTGTGGAACGACATGAGGGTGAGGAATTAATGACAGAAATTTCATTTCTAACTCTTTTAAAACTCAAGGTCTGAATGTCTGGCAGTGAAGAATTGAAGACATAAAGGTCACTGCTGTAGTAGGTGTAGTACGCTACTCGTAGGCGTTTGGTGGTTGTTGTAGGCAGGTGTGAAAACCTTCACAAGTAACTATTTCCATCAGCAGTCGAGTCTTTGCTCTCTGTCTCACTGCAGGAGAAATATCAGAGATTTTCATATGAAATGTCAAATCGCAAATCTTCAAATAACAAGATAAGATAAAAAGATTAGGCCAAGATATTCTATCTGTTTACTTGTATGTCACGTGACCATTAACCAACATCAGAGAGCCATGAACATGACGTAAAAGTATTGAAATATTACCTTAAAATCTGAGAGGAAACAAGTTTGTGAGCTTCAAAGAGCTCTACACGATCCCAGACGAGGAATAAGAGTCTTATCTAAAGAAACCATCGCTCATTTTCTAAAAAAAAATAAAAAATTATACACTTTTTAACCATAAATGCTCGTCTTGCACTGCTCCACGCATGACGTAATCACGATGGAAAGGTCACGTAGGCGAGAAAGTCTCATTTTCTCTTGTATTGTAATTTATTATTAAATACCAAAAACTTTAGATTACAAAAATGTTTATTTTGAGGTTTTAACTTTGTGTTTTTACTCTCATTGCAAATTAATTGATCCAGTTAGATCCTACACTGATGATCAGCACAGCTAGTTACATAAATTTGAGCTTCGAGTCACGTCTTTTGTTTCAAAAGTACTGTCTGTCATGTAGATATTTGGAAAATAAAACTATACGTGTGTGTGTTTATATATCTCAGCGAGGCGTCACAGCAGCGCTCACACACCCGTGGCGGTTCATTTGAGGTGATGCTGCCCGTGTAGACAGCAGACAGCGAGATGTTCACTACATCAGAGTCTGTAATAGAGGCCAGCGGCTTCTTCTGACCCGTCACCTACTACCTGCACGTTCAAAACTCACTGATCAAGAGGAAACCCGAGCTGGAGATGATGTCATGTGCTATGATGTGAACGTGCGCAGGGGTCGCGGTTGGCTCACTTCCTGCTGCCATCTGCGCTTCAGTGTTAAAGGGTTAGTTCACTCAAAGATGGAAGTTCTGTCATCAGTTGTTCACCCAAAACTGAACGAACTATGACCTTACGGGTTTGGAACGACATGCGGGAGAGTAAATGATGACAGAATCTGCAGAATATAAACCCATCATACCATCCACATGCTGGACACATCTCTCCTTGGCTTTCTCCCGCATCATCTTGGGAATCAACACGTCTTTCTCCACGTGCCTCAGGGGCGGCTCCTCTGTGGAGTCAAAAATAATCATGTTCATATGAATGAATACATTCAGTCAGTGATCAATAATCATGATCATATGAATAAAAACATTCAGTCAATAATCAAACCCTAACAGACACTTCACTGAATCTCGTGACTGACAATGAAATGACAATGAAAACCCTAGAAGAGTCATTTGATTCATTCATGTTAAATGATTCATTCAAATCAAAATAACTCCTGATGCCTCTACAAACGATCAGAAACCTATAAAATGCTTCTAATGTAACAAAGACATGACATTTCTTGCATCTATAAGCGCATATAATGATCTGGGAACAGTGTTGTGTAGTTGTAGTGTTGTGAGGTAATACAGCTGACATTTATACACACAAAACAAACATTCCGCCGGAAATTAAAACGTTCCTGTACCTGCTTTAGACGGCTCCATTTACACTTCAGTTACTGCTACTAGTTACTAGAATTTTTACTGTTATAAAACATTGATGTATGTCCAATGTCACCCTCTGCGTAGCATGTTTAGCGCGAGACTGTTTCAGTCACTTCCGGTGACGACACCAGCACGATCCACTTGAGAGTCTGGTCATTGTAGTTCTGCGGTGCTCAGAATGAACTACACACCGTCACGACTGATCATTTGTAGTTAAAGAGACACAAATTTGGCTGATGAAATATGGGGAAAGTATTTATAATAATGATAATTAAATTTACACCATGTCGTAATTACCGTTATTTCGTTCTGTATTATATATAGCCTATATATTATATGAGTGTGTGTGTGTGTGTGTGTGTGTGTGTGTTTGTGAGTGAGTGTGCTTGTTTTCATGATTTATTTGGACACAAATGTGTATAATGTCATGGGTATTACACTGGTATTACGACGTAAACATGAAATATGAGGACATTTCATGAGTCCTCATATTTAAAATAACTTTAAAAACATACTAAACTATGTTTTATTCAAAATGTAAAAATGGGTAGGTTTAGGGGTAGAGGTAGTGTAGGGGGAGAGAATGTACAGTTTGTACAGTATAAAAACCATTACGCCTATGGAGAGTCCTCACTAAGATAGCAAAACAAACCTGTGTGTGTGTGTGTGTGCACAAACACAAAACTGAATTTAAATAAATCCAAATATTTTCACAATCACAATCAATATAAATAAATCATAGTTGAAATGGCTTGAAATAGTAACGAAACGGTCACTTCATAATTTTTAATCAAAAATTGAAATGCATTATTACTACAGAAGCTGATTACTGTGTGTTTTATATCTTCGAGGGTCTAAATAATCTGGATCTCAGCTTTATTTTCCAGCAGTTTTAAGGTCACAGATGAATGTACGAGAATAGGAATACAACCCGAATTCTGGAAATGTTGGGAGGTTTTTTAAATTTGAATAAAATAAAAACTAAAAGACTTTCAAATCACATGAGCCAATATTATATTCACAATAGAACATAGATAACATAACAAATGTTTAAACTGAGAAATTTTACACTTTTGTCCACTAAATGAGCTCATTTCAAATTTGATGCCTGCTACAGGTCTCAAAAATAGTTGGCACGGGGGCAACAAATGGCTGAAAAAGCAAGAAATTTTGAAAAGATTTAGCTGGGAGAACATATACCAACTAATTAAGTTAATTGATATCAGGTCTGTAACATGATTAGCTATAAAAGGGATGTCTTAGAGAGGCAGAGTCTCTCAGAAGTAAAGATGGGCAGAGCTGTTAAAAAGATTGTGGAATACTTTAAAAACAATGTTCCTCAACGTCAAATTGCAAATCTCATCATCTACAGTGCATAACATCATCAAAAGATTCAGAGAAACTGGAGAAATCTCTGTGCGTAAGGGACAAGGCCGAAGAGTTTTATTGGATGCTCGTGGTCTTCAGGCCCTCAGATGACACTGCATCACTCATCGGCATGATTGAGTCAATGACATTACTAAATGGGCCCAGGAATACTTCCAGAAACCACTGTCGGTAAACACAATCCGCCGTGCCATCTGCAGATGCCAACTAAAGCTCTATCATGTAAAAAGGAAGCCATATGTGAACATGGTCCAGAAGCGCCGTCGTGTCCTGTGGGCCAAGGCTCATTTAAAATGGACTGTTTCAAAGTGGAAAAGTGGTCAGACGAGTCCAAATTTGACATTCTTGTTGGAAATCACGGACGCTGTGTCCTAAAGAGGAGGCAGACCTTCCAGCGTGTTATGGTATGCATAAGTGCATACGGTATGGGCAGCTTGCATGTTTTGGAAGGCACTATGAATGCTGAAAGGTATATAAAGGTTTTAGAGCAACATATGCTCCCCTCCAGACGACGTATATTTCAGGGAAGGCCTTGTGTATTTCAGCAAAACCACATACTGCAGCTATTACAACAGCATGGCTTCGTCGTAAAAGAGTTCGGGTGCTGAATTGGCCTGCCTGCAGTCCAGATCTTTCACCTATAGAGAAATATACGCCAAAAAATACCACAAACTCTTCAGCAGCTGGAAACCTATATCAGGCAAGAATGGGACCAAAATTTCAACACCAAAACTCCAGAAACTCAAATGCCCAGACGTCTTCACACTGTTTTGAAAAGAAGAGGAGATGCTACACCATGGTAAACATGCCCCCGTCCCAACTATTTTGAGACCTGTAGCAGGCATCAAATTTGAAATGAGCTCATTTTGTGCATAAAATTGTAATATTTCTCAGTTTAAACATTTGTTATGTTATCTATGTTCTATTGTGAATAAAATATTGGCTCAGGTGATCTTTTAGTTTTCATTTTATTCAAATTTATAAAACATTTCCGGAATTCGGGTTGTAAGAAATGTTATGAAAATGTGCTTCTGTAGACTGGAATAAGTGTGTGTTAACACCTGTTGTAGTGCGTTACCTGCCATGAGCGTGTCATTCTCACATCACAGCTTTAATGTCTAATCCAGTTGTGCAACAGCAGGTGAGATGCACCGCAGGTCTATCACTGGATGTCTGTTTCTGCTGCAAACACGTCTTTGCTGCTGAATTTCCCACACTAGTTTAAAGCTCATGTAGCGGTTAGAAACATCTGAGAGCGTCTCAGTGCCATCAGACAGACCAAACCACACACACAGCTCCTCACCTCAAAGATAATCAACAGAGAATCTCATCAAACAAAGGACACACACATGCACGTGAGTCCCACACATTAACATACATGTGAAGAAAGAGACGCACTCGAGCCAAGAGAGACAGTGATTTCACCAGAAATATGTTCTAAGAATAAAAACGTTACTTCTGAATGTTCCAGTTTTTTACATTAAAAGAAAGGTGAATGTTAAGGGAACATTCCATTGTATAAATAATGTTTTTGAGAACATTATTAAAGACCAGGTAACTCTGAACCAACGTTTGTTCATAACTTTGAGAGAACCTTGACAGAATGTTCTGAGAACGCTTCCTGTTAGCTGGGATACTATTACTTCAACACCTTTAACGAGGGATGAAAGGAGGATTCAGAGTGAATTCACAAGTTTTGGTTTGTTTTTTGTTCCCCTGCTGCAAAATGATAAAACATTCTTAAGACATTTTCACCTCTTGCTATTTTTGTGCAGCCTGATTCAATGTTACTACTTGTTTCAGAACATTCGGAGAACATTCAAATGTAACGTTCCCATAATGTTTGAAGAATGATAAAATAGAACATTCCCTTAATGTTCACATAACCAAGAAAACATTTTTAAAATATTTAAAAAACTGGTCATTTTGAATGTTCAGAGAACACTAAGAAATAACATTTTCATAACTTAATGGGAACGTTAGGAAAACATTCTTAGAACATATTTTTGGGACAGAAGACAATAGAATTCAGTGTTGATTTGATTTAGTTTAAAATAGTGTAAAGTTCATCATTTTATAAAACAAGCTTAATTCAGGAGTAAAGCAACTCTAAAAACACAATAGTGTCATTATTCAGATCGATTCAGTTTAGTTCAGTAACAATGTTAATTTTACAAGGTCATCAATTATTAAATAACTTCAATTCCAGCTGTAAAGCAGTTCTACACACTTAGTAAAAAAAAAAAAAAATGTTCAATGGGGTTCTAGAACTCTAGAGTTCTTGACTTTTAAAGAACCCTTTATGACACAAAGGTTCTATATAAGGAGAAACGTTTTAAATGATTGCGTAATGCTTTCATGTTTAACAGGTTATTTCAATTTTTCTAGTGATAAAGTTTGTTTAAGAGCTGCTTAATTCATAAAATTTAATTTAAATATGAATTAAAACATTTTTTTGCGTTTTTGCATTGAAGAAGAAGCATTTTTGCTTCCCCAAAGAATCTTTCAGTGATCAACTCTGAAAAGCACCATTTTTTTTCTTAGTGCGAAGAACATTTTTCCACTATAAAGAACCTTTTGAGCATTGGAAAGGTTCAATGGATATTAAAGATTCTTCATGGAACCATCAATGCTAATAAAGAACCTTTATTTTTAAGAGTGAAGTGCCCGACAGAACCCTTTTCTACAAGAGGAGTGCTCAAAGTTTTTGTGTTCTTTCCTCAGTAAAATGTCTCAAGAAACCCAACCTTGACCCGTCAATTCTATCTAATTATCATCCTATTTCAAATTACAATTTATTGCCAAATTACTGGAAAGCCTTCCAGCTTTTCTAACTGAAAATAATCTCTTTGAACTCTTTCAATTTGTTTTTTTACCCAATTCATAGAACTGAAACGGCCCTTGTAAAGATAGTGAATGATCTACTACTCTCTGTTGACTCTGGCTCTCTCTACTTCTACTACTACCTTCATGATTTACTTATTTCCCATTTCTCTCGAATGTTGGTCTTTCTTGGTTTTCCTTCTATCTATCTGATAGACACCTTTACATTTCAGTGCAGATCTCCTACTGTCCTCCTGAAGCAAGGTGTGCCTCAGGGTTCTGTTCTAGGTCCATTATTATTCCTCATCTACATATAGCTCTGGCTCAGATTTTACATCAACATGGCTAGAGAACAGATTTGATTTTGAACTGGAATGAGATTTGATAGTTTTCTTGCTGACACATGCAGAATGACCGCTTCACATTAGTTGTGTGTCCTCTATTACTTGCACATCTTCAGCAGTCTAGAATCTAGAATCATGTTACACGACTGATTGAGCATCCTCACCGTGTGTTTCTGGACTGTGTGTGTGGACTAATTAGCAAAGGCTCACCTGGACCTCCAGCGAGTCTCTCAGTTGGACGGATCTGCGACACCTGCCAGAGGCTGTACACCTTTGTGTTTATTTACTCCATCTGACACCAGGCAGCCTGCAACGGAGAGTTTAATAACATCACATCCCTCTCCCGTCAGAGGTTTGCCAAAGCCGGGATGCGACCCACCGCTCCAATATACCCCAGCAGCAGCAGGCCTTTGTGATCCTGGCAGAGGAAGGTTAGCAAAGTTAAAACCTCTTATACTACGGCTCACTGACCGGCCAAGTGCGGCGGGAGGCTCTGGATCCCGCCGGCAAATGTTAAAGGGACAGGACAGGAGATCCGTCAGGAAATCAGACCACAGTCGTGGAGATGCCGTCCTTTCTTCTGTGGTGGGTTCTACTTTGAAAGAGTTAAGATAGTCAGTATTTCTTGTGGCCTGTAAGAAGACCAAGAACTGCTTTAAGGATGTTACTCCAAATTGTGAACAATAGTTTGATATTATTGAAGAATTTTAGCAATGGAAATTATTTGAAAAGACTTGAAAAAATGAGTATATAGAATATAAGGACAATCTCAACTGAAATTGATGATATGACTGATTAACCCCAATTTTCAATACACACACACACACACACATCATACACTCTAAAAATGCTGGGTTAAAACAACCCAAGTTGGGTTAAAATGGACAGACCCGGTGATTGTGTTGTTTTAAACAATTTTTAAACAATAGTTGAGTTAAATAAAACTGCCCAGCACATTGGGCAAACATTTAACCCAACCGCTGGGTTAAAACAACCCAACCACGGGTTTGACCACTTTCAACCCAACTTGGGTTGTTTTTAACCCAGCAAAGACCTATTATTCTGGTTTAATATCTGATCCAAAGACAGCGATGTTTTATCATTGATGAATTTTGCAACATTGACACTGTTATTGAACCAAACTGAATCAACATTGAACTGATCTGAACAATGACTCTATTGTGTTCTGTAAAGCTACTTTACAGTAACATTGTGAAGTTCATCAATTATGAAACAAGTTCAATTCAGATATAAGCAGCTCTACAGAAGACAGTAGCGTCATTATTCACTTTTAGTCAATTTTAGTTTCTGACCCTTTCTTAAAATCTGCTCTGAACTCAGCTCGCTCTGTTTTTGTCTTTGCTATGATTAACAAATCAAGCATTAGGCCAAAAGCGTTATTTGAGACAATAAACAAGCTCACCAAACCTTCATCTCATGATATAGCTTTAGATGAGCTTTGCTGCTCTTTCTTGAATCATATACTGGAAAAGACGGCATGTCCACCGGTGTTTCTCTGATGAGGACGCTGAGTTTAGCTTTTCTCTGATGAATCCATCTCCTACTTCTCTCCTGAAACTCTGCCATTCTGTCATCTCTGCACATATTTCTCACTTCATGAATGAATCTCTTGCCTCTGTTTCATTCTCTTTACCACTTAAAACAGCCGCAGTTACCCAAGTTCTCAAGAAACCCAATCTTGACCTGTCAATTCTATCTAATTATCGTCCAATTTCAAATATGCAATTTATTGCCAAATTACTGGAAAGTACTGTTTCCTCCCAGCTTTTATAGCAGAAAATAATCTCTTTCAATCTGGATTTCATCCACTTCATAGATTGATTGATGACTGAATCTGGCTCTTTCTCTATACTTCTACAACTCAACCTCAGCTCCACCTTTGATTCTGACTGTCATGATTTACTTATTTCCCACTTCTCTCGAGTGTTGGTCTTTCTTGTTTTTCCTTCTATCTATCTGATTACTGTCCTCCTGAAGCAAGGTGTGCCTCAGGGTTCTGTTCTAGGTCCATTATTATTCCTCATCTACATACATCGACATGTTTTTAAATATAATTTCTTCTCTGGTGACATCTAAATCTATACTATCTGTGAGCCTGCTCTATCCACTCACATTGATAAAAAAACTGAAACTAAACATGACCAAAACTGAGATTATTATTACTGAAACCCTGTCACTTACTAGTAAAATCCCTACTGACTTTGCCTGTGAGACTGCAAGTACTCTCATAGGTGTTATTTCTGATTCCTTTCTCACCTTTGAGGAGAACTCTGTCACCAAAACAGCATTTTTTCACTTACATCGCATTGCCCAGCTCCGTCCCTACATTAGTGTCAAAGGTGCAAAAACAGTCATGCATGCATTTGTTTCATCATGTCTTGACTACTGTAATGCCCTTTTCATTGTCTTACCTGCTAGCTTCATTGCCAGATTGCAATATATTTAAAACTCTGCTGCAAGATTTCTCACCCACACCACCCCTATTCTGTTTGATCTGCACTGGTTTTGTATGAAGTACAAAATACTACGGCTCACTTTTAAATCTTTACATGGTTTGGCTCCCTGCTATCTTTGCAATCTGCTCCTCCTTTACACCCCGACTCAATCGCTTCAGCCTTCTGAATCTGGCCAGTCTACTAATACTCTAATCAGAGTTAGTTGACATGTAGTTGCAAAGTTACTTATAGTTAGTATGTCTAAAGTGGACTGTAACCTGATTCCAGGCTGCATCACAAGTCAGATTGTGGATTGATATCATTCAGAATATTTTATCCTCTTCTGCTTGATAATCGGGTTACAAACATCACCATGAACAAGCAAAGCTGATTTACTCACCCTAATGTCGCTCCAAACCGTGTGCTGTTTTCTGTGGAACACAAAAGGAGAATCTTACAAGCAGCTCTTTTGTTAGCAACAATAACGGCCACGACTGATAAAGCTCTAAACATCATAAGGCATCATAATAATAGTCCATATGACTCATGCACTATATATCCCAAATGCTCTCAAGTCATACGACAGTCTTATGTGAAGAATAAAAATCCTCCTTATGCATTCCTCGAAAAAAGAACAGCATCAAGAACGACATGAGGGAACAATCATGACAGAATTATGGGTAAACTATTACAGATGCAGGCAGTAGGAGTGTTTGGGAAACCTGTTGGAAAACAATCATTATTTCTGCAATTTTAAAAAACAAACAAATAATAAGAATTAAACATAAAACATAAGTATTTTAGTGAAGCATGTGCTTGGCTAAATATAGAAGCTTGTTTTCGCCACAGAATAAAAAATAAAAAAGGTAACTGCGACTTTTTATCTCAGAATTCTTATTTTAATTTCTCGCTGTTGCAAGTTTATATCTCACAATTCTGACTTGTTTTCTCTGAATTGTTATATGAACTCACAATTAGAACAGGTGATTTATATCTCGTGATTCTGACTTCATTTCTTGCAATTCTGAGTTTATACACTATATATATTATTTTTTTGCATGGGCTTTTTTTGAGTTTCTTAGTTGAGATAACTTTTTTTATTATTTTGTCAGTTCAAAAACATTGGACAAATCATTTGGATAAACAGAATTTTTTTTTTTTTTGGTGGTGGTGGAAACAATCTTCCATTGTTAAGAGCTTGTCTTGTTGAAACAGAAACCTGAGAGTTTGGGAAACAATCATTATTTTTGCAATTCTTGTTGATGCCGCTAATAGAGCAGAAATTACACACAGCAAGTGACGATGTATCTTAGTTTACTTCTACAGTAGCTGCTTCTGCATATAAAGCCATGATATTCAGCTGAGTTCAATTCAAGTTTACTTGTATTGCACTTTACACAATATATATTGTTTCAAAGCAGCTTCACAGAAAATGCTTGTTTCAATGTCTGTTATTATCAGCTAGAGATGATTGTGTGTCAGAATAATGTCCATAAGGCAGTGATATATAGCTAAAATATAATACACTTTATGTGCTTAGCTAACTTGTTGTATTAATTTAAGCAGACAAAATGAACATGTACAACTTGTGCTTGTAATGATTACAAAAATCAGATATGCAGATACTGAATGATCAGAAACGCAGCGGACACTCACCCGTCAGGACTGATGGATGTAAAAATAAATGATCGCTCGCTGCAGGCTGGCCGTTCATGACCAGACTCACCATGATAACATGCCCTATAAAGAGCAGCAGCTTTTGTTTATCTCGGCGTCCCGGTGGTGTCAGGATGCATTTCCTCTGAACCAAGTGAGGAGCTTCCACAGTGCTGCAATCTGGGCTCACAAAACCCTTTGACACCGCAGTTTTAATTAAAATTACATTATGAGTAATCAAGCAGAAGACTAGGGAGGGGAGGAGGGATGGCTGGAGGCAAAAGCTTGGGGTGAACCTCATCACTACCAACATGCAATGGACCGGAGCGATGCCAAACTCACCAAAGATGTGCTGGTTAACATGTGCGACACTGAGCTGGACCCTGGTGTTGAGTTTAAGTGTTGAGATAAGAAAGAAATGAGCATCCTGTGAGGTTTTTATTAGTGATGTTTCCTAAAGCAATGCATAGTGAAATAATAATAAAAAAAACAATAAAACAGGTCAAAAAATACCAGATGCAAATTGAAGGAGGGAACAGATCCATCTCTAGAGACCAGAAAACACTTAAATCAAGTCAAATCAGCTTTATTTCTATAGCGCTTTATACAGTACAGATTGTTTCAAAGCAGCTTCAGTAATAAACAGGAAAATTACAGAAAAAAAAGCAAGCAAGTTTGACTGAATATGGCATAATTGGTATCATTGTTCTCATTATGACTCAAGGAATCTATTAAGACCAGTTTCAATAAAATTAGGCAAAATTAATCAAAAGCTATTAGCATTTTTTGAGTTTCAGCGTTTCGTAACAATGCGCTAATGCATTCATAAAATACAGCATTTTACGACAAAATTCTAATTGGCTGACACCCAAAATGGCGAATATTGGGAATCATTCAACTCGGTATTCAGCACTGAATCAAAATAGACCAGTTTTATGATTTTTGGGCAAACCGTTCAGAAGTTATAAGTAAAAATAGCCAAATTCATATTTCCTGACCAGTAGGTGGCGCTGTGCCGAAACATTGCATGTAGCCTCTGGTCATGCTTGTTATGACATGTACCAAGATTTGTCTCAATACGCTCAAGCGTTGCGGAGATATAGCCTCGCATCCAATTTGGAGTGCTCTTCATCAACTTCGTTTGCGGGTTATTCAAAAACGGTTGGGTTTATCAAAAAGCTTTTAATGATCTGAGCCAATTTTGATGAAAATCGGATGATTAGGTTTCAAAAAAGTAGGTTTTTCAGAAAATGGCAAAAAAAATAATTTTGTTTCCACCCCTTACAGTTCAAAAGTTATTAGATTAAACTTGAGTACAAATTTGAACAGTTGGTGGCGCTAGAGTGAATGAGTTAGAAACTTCAAAATTGCTGTGGTTTATGTTGGGACTGTCGTCTATCTGTGTGCCAAATTTCACAACTTTTTACCATACGGTTCTATGGAAGAAGAGTGGAAGAAGAAGAAGAAATCTAACAGATGCAAACATCAAATATGACACAAAATATTGAACAAATAAAACAATATATGCTATATAACAAATCTCAGCATAGCTGATTTTTCATTTCACCAAAATATAACTTTAAAGTCATATATATCAGTATGTCCAACTTTTCTGCATGCACTGAACAAAAATTGGTGTGGGGTTTATTTTCAGAAACTGCTAGTAAATTTCACCAATAATTACAAGGAAACGCAAATAACACTGAATTAAATGTGAAATTTTAAAGAAGAAAAACTGAAATAGTATTTTCTTGTAAAATGCACTCCAATAACCTTTGAAAAAGTATTTTTCTCTAAAGCTGCTTTAAAACAATGTATATATGTGAAAAGTGCTAATCTAGTTTTGGACACACTGTTGTGCTCTGGGCTCTTGTGTCACAGTGTTTTCATTCTCTCTTTGTTTTTGTTTTTTTAGCCTAAGTGAATTTTAGAGCCGATCTTCGCAGGTCGAGTCCGATCACAAGAGCAGGTCTGTTAGATCCGCTGTGACATGATTCAACATCGAAGCTCCAATAAAGACGACAACGTCTGAAGCCTCGAGTCCTTTCACACTCATTCTCAAGGCCTGAGACGCAGCACAGACACAACACCAGCTCCCTAAAGGCCTCTTGCTTTTACAAACGCTCAAAAAAATTGTAGAATTTCAGGAAATGTGTAATATCTAGTGTAATACCTGTTTCCAGGAAAACTGCACCTGTCCTTACCATTTATTTCCCGTTTCATGTGTCATAAAAGAAAAAAGAAAGCATTAACATGAAAAATCAACAACACTTTATAATATTAATAATGTATTAACTAACAATTGAGGAATATATTTTTACAGCATTTAATAACCTTTGTTAATGTTAATGTTTGTTATAGTTCACAGTGTATTAACTAATGTTAACAGATGCAACTTTTGATCTTAATTAGTAACTGTTGAAATTAACATTAAGATTAATAAATGATGTAGAAGTATTGTTCATGTTAACTAAATGTAGTTAACTAGTGTTAATCAATGAACGCTTATTGTAAAGTGTTACAGAAAGCTTTTGTTTCAAGAATGATGTCATTATATATACTTTAACTGTAAGTAATTGTGAATGTACTGCATGTCAATATTATGATATAAAACAGCAGAAATAGCAAATATTTATCTTACATACATTTAAAAATGTTGCAAACATTAAGCATTACTTTCGAAACGTTACTTTTGAACATTTTGAAACAAGTAGTTACATTTAAAAATGTTGCAAACATTGAGAGCTACTTTTGAAATGTTTTTTTTTGTTTGTTTTTTTAAATGTTACATTGAGCGTTACTTTTAAAACGTTACTTTTGAATGTTTGAAACAAGTAGTTAAAAATGTTGCAAACATTTAACGTTACTTTTGAAACGTTACTTTTGAGCATTTGAAACAAGTAGTTACATTTAAAAGTGTTGCAAACATTTAATGTTACTTTTGAATGTTTGAAACAAGTAGTTACATGTAAAAATTTTGCAAACATTGAGCGCTACTTTTGAAACGTTATTTTTTTATGTTTTTTTTAAATGTTACATTGAGTGTTACTTTTAAAACATTACTTTTGAACATTTTAAACAAGTAGTTAAAAATGTTGCAAACATTTAACGTTACTTTTGAAACATTACTTTTGAACATTTTGAAACAAGTAGTTACATTTAAAAATGTTGCAAACATTGACCGTTACTTTTGAAATGTTATTTTTTTATGCTACATTGAGCGTTACTTTTGAAACGTTACTTTTGAGCATTTGAAACAAGTAGTTACATTTAAAAGTGTTGCAAACATTTAATGTTACTTTTGAAATGTTACTTTTGAACATTTTGAAACAAGTAGTTACATTTAAAAATGTTGCAAACATTGAATGTTACTTTTGAAATGTTACTTATGAATGTTTTGAAATAAGTAGTTATGTTTAAAAATGTTGTAAACATTGAATGTTAGTTTTGAAACGTTACTTTTGAGCATTTGAAACAAGTAGTTACATGTAAAAATGTCGCAAACATTGAACGTTACTTTTGAAACGTTACTTTTGAACGTTTGAAACAAGTAGTTACATTTAAAAATGTTACAAACATTGAATGTTACTTTTGAATGTTTTGAAACAAGTAGTAACATTTATCAAATAAGATGAGAATAAAACAAACAGTAACACTTCACAACAAGGTTCCATTTGTTTATTAAGATCAATAAATACTGTAAGAAATGTATTGCTCATTGTCAATGTTAGTTAAAGCATTATAACTAATGGGAATTTACTGTTACCAAACAAACAGATTTAATCAGTCTAAAATACCAGATGGAACTTGGTCAAATTATTTAGATTCAGTCTTTTGAAAATCAAATGCTAAAACCAAATAATGAGCATAAAACATACAAGTGTTTTAGTAAAGCATGTGCTTGGTTATGAACTTGTCTTGCTGAAACAGAAATGACAGTAATGTTAATATGACATCCATTTTCTCTCCAAAATGTCAAAAAGATACAAAGACTCCTGGGTTTGTGCTTGAGGCCACTCACCGAAATAATTATGAGCTCCATAAAAGCCCCTCTGTAAAAAAGTGGCAGAAGCCACCAGGAGAAAAGGATCGAACAAAATTACTTTCTCTGCCTGTGCTTTATGTGCTTTAATAAGAGCCGGCGTCAGATGGCCTTCTTCAGCAGGAGCCTGAGCTCGTCCATTCAGACGCTGTGTTTTCTGTATTCATTAAGAGAGAAAGATCTGCTCTCGGCCCCACATATCACAGTTTTCCTTCATTACATGCTGCAGCTCACATGTGTTAAAAAGACGAGGATGAGGAGCAGAGGTAGAGGAGGAAGGACGCTGGCTGCTTTGAATGGGATCGTGCACATGAGACAGACGCTCTCAGAATCCATTCTGCTCTGGGCTCTTATATGGTTCTTTATTTATTTCTCTCTTACATACACTTCCTGCACTCTTCTCAGAGAGGTTAATTACTGCACGGAGAAGTTCGGACCTGCTGAGCAGAAACGCTTCGGTCCGACGGCTGCTGGCAGACAAAAGGCAGAACGCAAAGGTCTGAGGAGAACAAAAGACACGCGGCTCTAATGACGGCCGTGAGGTGGAAAAACCATTTGCTTTCATATTATGGTCAAATGTGCTTGATGATGTTTAGATGACAGCTGAAAGACACATCAGCTAACAAAAATATGAAAACGCCATTTCTGAATGTTCTCTGAAGGTGCAGGGTTTTTTTTTAAAAAACGTTTGTTCTTGGTTATGTGAACGTTAGGGAAAACATTAAGGGAACATTCCATTTTATCACTTCGCAAACATTGCTTTTTAAACAAAACATTTGAAACTAGTAAGTAGCAACTACTGAATTAGTAACATCCAACCAAAATGTTTTGCAAACATTGAACGTTACTTTTGAAAGTTTGAAACAAGTAGTTACATTTAAAAATGTTGCAAATATTGAACGTTACTCTTGAATTGTCTTTGAACGATCTGAAACAAGTAGTTACATTTAAAAATGTTGCAAATATTGAGCGTTACTCTTGAAACGTTGCTTTTGAACATTTTGAAACAAGTAGTTACATTTAAAAATGTTGCAAACTCTTGAATTGTCTTTGAACGATCTGAAACAAGTAGTTACATTTAAAAATCTTGCAAACATTGAACGTTACTCTTGACCAGATAACTTTGAACGAACCTTCTATTAATGTTACTGGAAGAACGTTTGTTCATAACTTTGAGAGAGCGTTCTGAGAACGTTCCCTGAGCTGTGTTCATCTCCACGTGTGTAAATAATCACAACCCACAAACAACACACTACTTTTGCAGACCATTTCAGATCATTTTAACAACTGAAAAGGCTTAAAATAATCATTGTGGGGTAAGTTTCTCTAAAAAAGTAATTACTAGCTATTAATTACTATACTACATCTTCAACAGTGTAATTAGATTGCTGTAAAAAGAATTGCATTACTTATTACTAATTACTTTCCAAATCAGCCTTTGTTCCTGTAAATCTCTGTTTTCCTCTTTAATCCCAGGTTTAAGGCAGGAAAACGGCACTTTTAGCCTCAATTCTCTCTTTACTGCCACTTTGTATCGCGTGAGATATCGCACCAGGCAGTTAAACGTAATGAGGCGAGTCTCTTCAGAAGAATCCAGTGGTTTTGACAGACCTGAGCACATACAGAAACAGAAGCGGATGGTTGAATCTGCCTCGAGGACGACGAACAGCATGACCTTCCACATGTGAACGTGTTCACACATCTGCAAGAAAGCACAGAGAAGATGGAAAGCATGAGAGAAAAAGTCTCACCATTCTTTTGATTTTTATTAAAAAGTACCAATAAAAACATAACATTGAATAACGAAACAGATCTAAAACATCTGACATCTTTACACAACACAAATCAATGCTTAACTGAGTGACCTCACAGAGAACGTTCTGGCAAGGTTCTCTCAAAGTTAAGAACAAACGGTTGCAGTAAAGCTGCAATACCTGTCATTTTGTTTAAGCGATTAAACAAGCCTATAGTACAGTGGGACAATGAAAGCTGATAACTAATCAAAAGTCAATGCAATGTGTTTCAGTGTTCTTTCCATAACAGTATAAATCAAGGAAAAATAATAATGCATTCTGAAAAGATTAGACAAGCAGTCGCAGACTATACAAATGATTGAACTTTTGATGAAGTGAAGATGATACGGTCAGGGAAACTGATGTACTAGTCACGCTTGATATTTGATTCCTGATGCATTTCTGCGCTGCACCTACAGAAATCGGATTAATTACCTCTGGCTTACGTTTGTGAAGATAAAGAGCTTACAAAATACCTCTGGGAGAGTGATTAACCACAGAAACAATAAATCAATCAATGACTCAAATGAAGCTCAAATATTCACCAGTGGGAAGTGCGCTGGAATGATAATAAATCAACGAACTTGCGCTAAATTGTTTTTCACAAAGTGACACGAGATTCCCGCTGGAATTGCAGAAATTGCCCCGCCCCTTTTTTCAGTGACTTTGCTGAGTTCGGAATGGAATAGAAATGTATTGAATACTGCACAATATGACCCATATGCTGTGTATTATATCTTCGGGAATTTATTTTGCAACTAGCATGCTATCCTATGTTACGCTACACATGTTCAAGCCACGCGTCTTTCGGTCCTGCATGCAGCGTTGCACGTGCATGTCCGTGTGCACAATTTAATTTGAAACTCCGATAGGTTATAGGATGGGACAGTACCCATATACTATAGATATACTTTGATGTTACAAATGCATGTGAAAAAACAGACGGAGTGAGCTGCTGCCGCTTCTAGACGACCTACAAAGCACTTCAAAATAACATAGGCTTGTTTAAGGGGCTGTTTACATGACACTGTTTTCAACTAAAAATAGAAAACTTTGTGTTTTGGCCATTCATTTACACGACAAACTGAAAACACAAACGTTTGAAAACGGGTTTCAAAGTGGATATTTTTGAAAACGATAGCTACCATTATAGTCTCTGTGTAAACTACAAAACCGCAAATCTGTGAAAACGGTGACGTCATGCACATGCGTATTACGTGTTTAGTCTATCCACATTATTTATTATTTAAGATTTTTTAGACGCTATAGGGAAATAAAGAGAAGAATATCAAAGTGCAGTAAACTGTAAAAATAAGGTGATGCGAGGCGAGTGCACTGTAAAAGAATGCGTATGTGCATGTCTTTCCTTACAAAGTGACATCGCCATCTACTTGTCTGGCATGTGTAATACAGCGTTTTTAGTCGTTTGCATGGATCCGTGTGAACAGGGATAGTTTTGATAACATTGTCGTCAGTACATCGTTGTTGTGTAAATGTACCCTAAAATGGCTTGCCCTCCTGTCAGGTGGTCAGATTTTGCTACGATTACATGACAATGATGTATTAAAAATGGAAGTTTTTCCTTTGTGTTTTTCGCATACATACAACATAGTCAAAATGATCCCGTTTACAAGGATCCGCAAAAACGATTAAAAACACTGTATTATGTATGCCAGACAAGTAGTTAGCGATGTCACTTTGTAAAGGAAAAACTAAGTAGACTGAACATGTAATAAACATGCGCATGACTTCAACGTTTTACAAATTCAACTTTTTGTAGTAAATTCAACCACATTTGCACGTTGAACCCGTTTTGAAACGTTTGCGTTTTCAGGCCCCTAAAACACTGTTGTCGTTTCAATGAACTGTCAAAAAGTTTTCAGTTTTTGGTTTAAAATGGTGTCAAACAGCCTTTTAAGTATTTAAAAAAATACTTTTTTTTTAACGTATGCTATAGTGTACATCCACAGTCGAACGCACAGCCTTGGAAAGTATACTTCATCTGACTCGTACGCGTATACAGGCGTTTGACGCATGTGCAGTCGCTCTCTCCACGAGTTACAACCCATGTAAACCTCTTTATATTCTTTCATGCTAGAGTTGTAGAAATGAGGGTATTTTCTAACCTCTTCACACAATCTCTCGTCTATATAGGCCTCTATTGTCGCTGTAGCTCGCATGTGTTCTGGTCTGTTCTGTTTATGCAGTTTTTCTTTGACTACCTTGTGAATCGGCTTTCTCCGGTCTGCTGTCAATCTCACAATTCACCGCACGAGCGTGAAGCAAAAAACTTTCGCTCTGCTTCATGCCAGTGTACACACACCGTAACGGTGCATTTATGTGGTGAATATTTGCGGACAAAATCCAGTCATTCCAATAGGAATCCGTTCCGGAGTTTCACGTGAGTGCGAAAAAATTCAAAGCGCAGATTTCGCTCAAATTCAAGTTGGTCATGTGAATTTGCAGAAAATCTCTTGGTTTGATACAGAAAGCTGCTTGGTTTGAAAGCATATTCATACATGAGTTAGGGTTACATACGCAAACATTTTCAGAAACAAGCTTCCATACTAATGTGACCAAACGTTAAATGTTAGGCAGCAAGAGAGTCTCCGTTAAGCAAGCCGGTCAGGAGTGAGCCATAAATATTTCATCCTCCAAGAGTCCATATTTAATTAGACAAAGCATTTGGGAATACGCAGATAAAATGGGAAATGGTCCCTCTTACAGAAGTCAATTAGTATCTTTAACAGTGTTGTTATATTCTTTACAAGTGGATGTATTCATTGGTTTGCTTTAGAGGGGCGTCATGTACAAAATGATGCTAACAGGATCTAATTAGCAGATGCAAATGAGGAAAGCCGGAATATTCGCAGAGAAGCAGAAGAGAGGCTCGGTGGGAAAGCTGGAACGCTTCGGCTTACCAACGGCCCCCACGCTGGGGACCAAATGTGATGGTCCGCTCCTGCTGTTGTTCTTTACATGAGACAGGAGCAGACCATAAATATAGACGTGGGGGGCGAAAAGGGAGGGTCAAAAAGGGGCTTGACCTTCTGGCGTCCAAATACTCACCCAATTTTCTATCCCTCAGTCTGTCGATTTCAGGTCGCAGTCTGGAAGCGTTCATCCCTGTATCGACGTCTGTAGGATTTCTTTCGGTTGCTGTTGGTTGGCGGGAAAATGATGCAAACAAACTGCTAAAGAGAAGGAAGTGCATAAACTGAATTGCATTTTGAGCATCATATTGCCGTGTATCTGGCAGCAGTCTGCGCTCGGCCCTTCTGCTCGCGCAAAACCACCCTGCCAAGACATTGGTGCCGAGGTCACGGGCTCTTTCCCCCCGCCTGGAAACTACAGGGAAGAGTGGCATCATGACAGAAAGGACCCTTTAGACGTGTCAAAAAGAAAGCGCAGGGGAAGCGAGTATTTGAGCAAACTCCCCACTGTCTGCT
>CM075507.1:34392838-34617838 GCA_037950675.1 Hypophthalmichthys molitrix
GTTGCTGGGGCAGATCATCACAGCTCACTCATATGAGCCCGTGTTTCTCATAGCAGGAGCGTCTGTGGGAGTGCGAAGGCTTTTCTCTGAGAACGGCCACAAAATATATCGCACAAGCGAAACAACCGTTAACAAATCACAACAGGAGTGACGGGGCAGGATCGAATCTGAAAGCAGAGATGATTTCTCCAGGGTTTGACACCTCCCACCATCGATCTTCAGCAGAGATTTCCCCTGATCTGACTTTACTTCAGAATGAAGCTTTCGATCAGAGATGATCATGACGTCACAGCAGAGGCTTTTAGAGAATGGACGTTTGGAAATGCCACTTCTCGAAGCAGATGTAAAACTGATGCGAATTTTCCAAACGTAGCAGAGCTTCGTTTCTCGACGCGAGCGCAAGCTCCCGCTGAATTCAGGCGAGTCTTCATGGGAAACTAGAAGTAAACACGACAAACCTCACAAATGTGTAAGACGATCAGATTGAGGTTTGTGATCAGATGCCAGCTGGGTCTGAGCCCGACTCACACAGATGTGTGTTCAAAGTCTTCCGAGAGCTTTCAGTGGAAACGAACCCACAGACGCTGGTCAACACCTGAGGAAACACAACCCTGTGTCTGACTGCAGCAGGTGAGGTGACAGTCTGGCCTGAGCTGGTGGTCTAACACACACACACACACACACTTAGACACACACACACTTATACACACACACACACACACGCATATATATATACACACACACACACTTATGCACACTTATACACTCACTCACACACATACTCATATATACACACACACACAATTATACACACACACTTATACACTTACACACACAGACACTTATACACACACACATATATATATACACACGCACACACACACACACTTATGCACACTTATACACTCTCTCACACACACATTCAAACACACATACACACACACACACACACAAACACATATATACACACACATGCAAACACACAAATATACACAAACACACACACATATGCAAACCCACTCTCACACATACTGTACAAACACACACACACTCTTATACACACACACACACAGTTGTGCACACTTATACACTCTCTCTCACACACACATATATACACACACACAGACACACACTTATACACACACACACACGCATATATATACACACACACACTTATGCACACTTATACACTCACTCACAAACACACTCATATATACACACACACTCTAACCCACACACACAATTATACACACACACTTATATAAATATATATACACACACACACTTATACACTTACACACAGACACTTATACACACACACACACATATATATACACACACACACACTTATGCACACTTATACACTCTCTCTCACACACATATATACACACACATACATACTCTCTCTCACACACCCACTTATACACACACATTCAAACACACATACACACACAAACACATATATACACACACATGCAAACACACAAATATACACAAACAGACACACATATGCAAACCCACTCTCACACATACTGTACAAACACACACACACTCTTATACACACACACACAATTATACACACACTTATATATACACACATATACACACACACTTATACACACACACACACACTTATACACACACACACACATATATATACACACACACACACACACACACACACTTATGCATACTTTTACACTCACTCACACACACACTCATATATACACACACACACAATTATACACACATATATATATATATATACACACACACACACATATACACACACTTATACACTTACACACACAGACACTTATACACACACACACACACATATACACACACACACACACACACACACATATACACACACACACACACTTATGCACACTTATACACTCTCTCACACACCCACTTATACACACACATTCAAACACACACACAAACACATATATACACACACATGCAAACACACAAATATACACAAATACACACACATATGCAAACCCACTCTCATACATACTGTACAAACACACACACACTCTTATACACACACACACAATTATACACACACTTATATATACACACATATACACACACACACACACATATATATACACACACACACTTGTGCACACTTATACACTCTCTCTCACACACACAATTACACACACATATATACACACACACACACACACACACTAATACACACACAATTATACACACACACTTATAACACACACACACACAATTATACAAACACACTTATATATATATATACACACACACACACACACATATACACACGCACACACTTATACATACACACACACAATTATACACACACACTTATATATATATATATATATATATATATATATACACACACACACATATACACACACACTTATACACTTACACACAGACACTTATACACACACACATATATATACACACACAATTATGCACACTTATACACTCTCTCTCACGCACACACACACACACGCAAACACATATATACACACACATGCAAACACACAAATATACACAAACACACACACATATGCAAACCCACTCTCATACATACTGTACAAACACACACACACTCTTATACACACACACACACACAATTATACACACACACTTATATATATATATATATATATACACATACACACACACTTATATATATATATATATATATATACACATACACACACACACACACACACTTACACACACACACATATATACACACAAACTTGTGCACACTTATACACTCTCTCTCACACACACACACATATATACACACACACACATACACACTTATACACTCACTCACACACCCACTTATACACACACATTCAAACACACACACACACATACACACACACGCAAACACACACATAAACACACATGCAAACACACAAATATACACAAACACACACATATGTAAACCCACTCTCACACATGCTGTACAAACATACTCACACACACACACACTTAAACACACACTCATGCAAACATACAAATATATACACACACATATATGCAAACACACTCTCACACACACACAAACACATATTTATCCACTCTCAAACATTCTCACACACACACACACACAAACTCTTATACACTAATACACACACACACACACTTATACACATGCACACTTATACACACTCATGCAAACACACACACATACAAACATACACACACACACATACACTCACGCATTCTTTCACACACACATAAACAGCTCGGGTCACACAGGCACAAATACTGTAAAACAAAGTTGTAAATAAAACAGATTTATGTTTGTTTTTTCAATAAAATATTACAGTATTTCTACTTAAAAATGTTTTACAGTTTTTTTCGACTGCTTGCACACAAAATCCTCACTTGTCACACAGTTTCTGAAAGCTGAAACAGCAGAAACACACTCCAGATCTGCAGAACCAAACACTAACTCATGGCCTTCGACTCAATTTCCAATTTAATAAAACACTTTTTGCGAAACACAACACACAGTTCTCTGTGTAACACACACCAGTCTAACAGGAAGTATCTTGATTTCCTTTTTCAAACACAACCATTGTTTCTGTCCAGCTACACACGGCTGATGTATTTCTTTTCTTTCGTACTGTAATACTGTATTCACAACCACAAATACTTACAGTAAAAAAATTATAGTTTGGTTTCAATCTTGCTTTCATGTTTACCGTGAATTTTTCAATTACTTTCAGATATGTACAGAGGAGCTCATGAAAGAAGAGCTTTAGGTTTTGAATAACTGATATATCCAAAAATAGAACATTATGGCAAAGGTGTTTCCAACATAAGACAAATGTTTGCTTTTGAGACGTGTTTGTGATCATTTGAATGCAGTGCTTCATTTTGCAAGAGATGTGAGGCATTTTGCTTTTGTGTGTGTATGTGTGTGTGTGTGTGCAGTTCTTGGATTTGTGTGTAAAGTTTTGAAAAAAAGATGCAAAGTTTTGCAAATGTGTGCAATCAGTTGAAAAAGACTGTAATGTGTAAGATTTCTGTCAGAAGTGTTCAGCGTGTCTCTCAGCACATGTCAAGGTGTTCAGTCATTTTGACACATTGTTTCCAGCTCAGACTCTCTACTCTCATGTGGAGGCGTTTCACCGCAGAACTCAATAAACAACAGCAAAATCACTTCCATATTCACTGAACAAACATATTTGATAGCAGGAGATAAATATCTGCAAACTTGAAAACTGTCTTATTTATGTCCTGTTGGTAACATTTTCAAGGATGGACAACAGGACAAACTCATATAGATTTTACTTTGTTTTTTACTTGAAATTTTAGAGCCACGGTTCACGATGAGGAGAATTTCCATATTTTACTTGCAAATTGCCCGAAGATTAAAAAACAATTTGAATAGATCATTTTAGTTTTATGGACACAATCTGCATTTGTTGCTGTCCAGTCAAATTATTCAAATATAAGAGAAAAAACTTTTCTGATATAGACTGCAGAAATAATGTCATGTCAACAGCCTGTATATACAATCAAACGCTGTTTATATTCAGTTGATGAAGAGAATCACTCTTACAGTAGATCCTGTCAGACCATAGTTTCACAAAATTTCCTTTACATAAAATGTTCAAAATCATAGCATTAATGAAGTACTAAAAGACTGGAGATTTGCTCTTTTAATGATGGGAGGTCTCATGATGTGACACATGCTTTCATTTTGAATCACAGGGACTAATATTGGGTTCCTAAAGAACTTTAAATTATTTTCTGCCACATCCAGTTTGATCACAATGAACTTTGGCACAAAAGGTGCTTTGCTTTTTCTAATTGCATTTTTAGAAACTTGAGACTTGATTTTGTGTCACACTCTAGTGTGGTTGTCACCCGCACAAAACCAGATTCACCTTCAACTTTCTAGGCATAAATATTGTCAGAAAAAATCATTATCTTTTTCATTATCTTTGTGAAGACAAAAGAAACTGCAGTTGCATTTTGTTGTTCTCATTTCTGGACTGCGTGTTAAACTGCGGCTTAGTTGACGTAAGCAAACGCTTCAAATCTGTCATTGTCTCTGACATCACGTACAGTACGGCTGTCACAGCTAACTCTTAGGAATCCAGCTTCCAAAAGGGTGTTTTCTCAGTGATGCCGTAGAAGAACTTTCTCTGGTTCACCACAGAAGCTTTCAGTGATCAGCTCTTGAAAGAACCAGAACATTTGGATGTTAAAGCTTCTTCAGAGAAGAGTGTGAATGTGTGGTCTGTTGTCACAATGAAAAGCATTAAAAAGCCTATTATACATTGTAAAAAATGTTGGGTTAAAACAACCCAAGTTGGGTTGAAAATGGACAAACCCATGTTAAATGTTTGCCCAACAGTCTGGGCAGTTTTATTTAACTCAACTATTGTTTAAAAATGACTGTATGTCTGGCTTAAAATGAACACAAAATCAGACACATAATTACTAGAGGCAACAATAATAATCAAAAGGTGAACAATTATTAATAAGCAATTTAATAAATGTTTATTGTTTAATTCATTAAACTTATCAATAAATGTTTGTTTATTAAACATATTAATAAATGCTAATTTCCAACCTATTTTGGGTTCATTTTAAGCAAGCAATATAGTAATTTTTAAACAATAGTTGAGTTAAATAAAACTACCCAGCAGATTGATCAAACATTTAACCCAACCACTGGGTCAAAACAGCATTTTTTAGTGTATAGACTTAAATTTGGCAGATTTTGGCAATTACGAAACCATCACAAACCATCAAACATGTAAATGATCATACAAAATATCAACACATATGTTTCACCCAAGAGATTAATAATTAATAAACTGAGTAGCTACAACACGTGTGACAACTTGCCCCGAAAATACTCTATTTTTGTTATACAATCATTCTTGTCTTAATGTATGTCGACGTGGTTCTGAGTTTGCTTGATCCTCTCAAAATATGGTGATATTAAGACATTATTTAATTATTTAAGATATTATTTAAGGAGTATAAAAACTACAAATAATAATAATAATAATAATAATTTAAAGCAGCATTGGATGTTTGAAATCATAAAATGCTAGAGAAAACAGGCATTTGTGACTCAAACCCTCATGGTTACTGAAACAGAGCGAGTAGTAATAACGACATGACCTCTCAGTAGGAGGCGCTGTAGAGCGGCATCAATAAATCCAGCAGCATCACAGGTGCTTCAGTCAGTCGGTCAGTCGTTCAGTCGGTCGGTCGGGTTTTACCCTTCATTCCGCTTTAGACCCTCATGAGCCTGAATCATCCGGACCGGCCGAACTCTCTTTCTCTTTTTATTGCTTTCGGTCTCAATGCAAGAGCGTCTTCGACCTCAATCTGTGGAGAAAATGGAGATGAAACTGGTGAGTTATTGATTTTGTATTTAACGAGTGATGCTTGATGTTATTTCGGATCTACGCAAGAAGCTTCGTTGTTTTTTTCTACCGTAACTCAATGTCAGTCAACTTTAACCTCTCTGAAGGCAATAATGCATTGACCTCCAGATGAGTTTGTTTAATTTTAGAAAAATACTTATTAACAGATGATTAAATTGTTATAAATATTGCCTACTGAACCCAGACAGTCATTGTTGAAACCTCGTTTAACATTATATGAAAAATAAATCCTACAAAAATAAGAATTAGAAAACGTTCACGTTTTACAGACACACACACACAAAAAAAAATCCTTGCAACGTTTTGGATGTTAGTTTAGATATGGTTAAATATACGAAGTTAAGAACATGCTTGCAAATAACTCGCAAAAAAACTTCTTTTTCCTCTGATGCATAAAGAATCGTAAATTATATTAACGCGTCATTCAAAAATAGGCCTAAAAATAAGTTGTCTTAACACAAATGTGTGCATTTTGCAAGCTATTTATGTAATCGTGTTTAATGTAAGACTTCATTTTTAAAGATTAATAAACGCAACTATATAGCCCTAAACTATTTTTGTTCAACCATTACATGAAGAATTAATGCTAAGAATCGAAAACATTAAGTTTATGTTCGCGTGACGCTAATAAAGTGTAGATTGTGTAGGCTAAACATCGACAATGAATTATAAAATGCCAAAGTTATGCGTTATGAAGGAACGTTTACATTTAATCATTGTTGTCCATCGTTTGTTGCTTTTTAAATTATTGATATAAGGAGCTATGTGTCTGAAAGTGGCTATAAAGTAAAGAAAAGTCAAGTTTAAAAATTTATATGATTAGAAACTCTTTATTATTTGTTATTTGATTAAATCCAACATAGGAGAAGATTTAAGCTGGAGAATAACATGAACAGAGTGTAAATGTAAAGCGATGACCAGTTAGTCTTAGATAATGATAGCGACGAGAACACAACATATTTAATTAAAATGTTGTTAAACAATTTATTTATAAATGCAATTAAATGATATCTGCACATATTAGAAAATAAAAAAGTGATAAGCCTAATGGAAGATATGAAATGTATAGCCTGTTTTACGAACGAATATAATATTGCAAATAAACGTCGCAAAGTAAATAAAGTTGTTGTAAATAAATTTGTTCGCTAATGTACGATGAAAACAAATAAGCGTCCAATTAAATAAAATCATTTTATTTTAGGGTTTTAACTAATTGCCATGGAGGATTGTTTACTTTTAGATTCATAAAAGCACAAACTTTCACTTTGTTTTTCATGTAGCGGTGACTGAAATGCTGTCAAAAACCGGATCATTTAAAACCAAAGTTAAGTTTATAATAAGTTAACATCTTTAGAATTTATTGATACACATTCATTCTGTCGTTCGCAGTGATGCTGAGACGCGTCGGAGCGCGACAGTAACAGCCGGCGATCGAATTATCAAACTTCAGGATTCGGATCAACGGAGTTTGTCCGAACATGCCCGGGGAAGGATCCGGTTCTGCGCTGAACGACGGGAAAGTTTCACCGATCATTTGTGAAGATGAACTCATGAGCAGCGGCCGCTACATACTCGACGGGCTCGGATCCAATCGATATTTCATGATGGGCTCAACGCAGCAAACGCAGGAAAGTTCGAGTCCGTGTTCCTTGTTTCCGTACACGGGCCAAACGGGAGGCGTGTACGCCGGTTCGGATGGATCGCGGTACGCGGCATCGCTGCACTACGGCTCTGTGCTGCCGTCCGCGGGCTTCTGTCAGTCTCTGTGTGCAGGACGCGGCGAGTTCGGCACGGGCTATCAGTTTGGACACGGTTCTGGAAACGCCTACCACTCGTATCAAGGCTCCGGGTCCGGCATCGGCTCCATGGCTCTTCCCGGAGCGGGACTCCGAGCTCAGGTGTATCTCTGCAACCGGCCGCTGTGGCTCAAATTCCACCGGCACCAAACAGAAATGATCATCACCAAACAGGGCAGGTGAGGGGACACATTTAGTGTGGAGGGGGCATATTTTTGAGAGATGTTCTGTAATAATGGTCCGCTCTTAAAAATAAAGGTTCTTTTATTGGCATCGATGGTTCCACAAAACCTTATTAAAATGCTCTTCACACTAAAGAAAAGCATGGTTCGTTTATTAACTGATCACTGAAAGGTTCTTTGGGGAACCAGAAATGGTTCTTTGGAACCTTTAATTTTAAGCGTGAATTAAACAAATCGGTCTAGCCTTTTTAAAAATGTTTCATTTAAATAGGCTAATATGAACGCTTTAAAGTATAGGCAAAAATAACAACAGAAGCTATACAATGAACAGATGTTTCAAATGTGTTTGCAGATAGTTTCAGTATTGGATCACACGTATTTTGAACTAATGCGATCGATCGCGATTAGCGAACAGTAATCGCGCGTAGAATTGTCATAAATATTATTTATCGATTTGTATATAATATATGCCAAAAAGTAGGCTAGTTTTTTATTTAAAAAAAAAAACAAAACAAAACAAAAAAAAACGTAGCTACCAGAAATAGGGGCTCCAAAAGACATTTTTTTTAACTGTAAACAATTAAACATTTTTTTAAGTGTTACTCAAAATAGAAGTAAATAGCAATACATTTGCATTTATGCATTTATCGCTTTTAAGCGACTTAAGAGGAACAAAGCATTCATCAAAGAGCCAACAATCGTACTACACAATGCCAGGTTTATTAGACAACTAGATTAGGAAACCAGCTAGAGAAGTTAAGAAATGCATTTATTTATTTATTTTTAATTTAATGAGCGCATTGTCTTAAGAGTGTGGTGTGGTTAAAGTTCTTTAAAAACGTTAAAATAACCCACAATTTGATAAATAATTCAGAATATATCTGAAGAATCATTTGTGTTCGTTCTTTGATTTGTTTTAATTCCTGCACAGGCGGATGTTCCCATTTCTGAGTTTCAATATTACCGGCTTGAGCCTGACGACGCATTACAATGTGTTTGTGGAGATTGTTTTAGCGGATCCAAACCACTGGAGATTCCAGGGCGGGAAGTGGGTCACCTGCGGGAAAGCCGACAATAACATGCAAGGTATGGAAGAAACCAAAATAATTCGCGCTATTATTATTATTATTATTATTAGGCATATTATTATGCTGTTCTTTTTTATTATTATTTTAGGGAATAAGATTTACATCCACCCCGAATCGCCGAATACTGGCGCTCATTGGATGAGACAAGAAATTTCTTTCGGTAAACTGAAGCTAACAAACAACAAGGGAGCAAGTACCAATACTGCACAGGTAAATAATGCACATATTAATTTATTTTAAGAGTAGAACAATTAGTTGTTTAGATTGTTTTGGGCCTGTTTTGTGTTAAAATGAAATAAATAAAAGGATATACTGCTTTTACTTTGAACGTCCAATCAACCAATCAGATTTAGTTTATAGTTTATGTCAAGTTTGGTGCTTCAGTGTTATTTCCCTCTGATTTTAGGGATAAGTTATGGGTAGAGTTATGTTTAAGTGTAGGAATTGCTTTAGGGCTAAACTTTTGGACTGAAATGTTGTTCCAGATTGAACGTCTTGGTGATCCACCATTAAATTTACGCTTTGTTTACGTGAAAATAACGTGACGTTAATAGTCTGATTTGTATCTCCAAATCAGATGATTGTCCTTCAGTCTCTACACAAGTACCAGCCGAGGCTTCACATCGTTGAAGTGTCCGATGACGGGACTGAAAGCACGGGACGAGACTCTAAGACTCAGATCTTCACCTTCCCTGAGAACCAGTTCATTGCTGTTACAGCGTATCAGAACACTGATGTACAAGCCTTTCTTTTAGAGCTTGAATAAAGATGCGTGGACTCGGTTATTGACGTTCACTTCTGTTGTTCTTCCAGATCACTCAACTCAAGATCGACCACAATCCTTTCGCAAAAGGCTTCAGAGATAACTATGATTCGTGAGTATGTGCATCACTGATGTTTTACCAATAACTACTTGTACTTAATACTAACATGCATTGGAATTTCAGGATGTACACACTTCCGGAGCGTGAAAGACTGACGCCATCGCCGTCGGACTCGCCTCGCACGCAGCAGATCGTACCGAGCGCACGCTACGCCATGCAGCCGTTTCTGCAAGATCAGTTAGTCAGCAATCGTCTGTACAGCAGCGAACGGACTGTGCCGCAGACCAACAGCATGCTTTCTCCTCCGGCGGACGATGCTGCTGCCACACAGCGCTGGCTGGTCACTTCAGTGCAGCAAACCAACGGCAGCAAGCTGGAGCTGACGGCATACGAGGGCGATTATTCCAGCTCCTTGTTACCGTACAGCTTCAAATCCTTACCTCTGCAAAGCGCACACTCGCTGGGCTACTATCCAGATGCCGCCTTCGCATCCGTGACCGCCGGATGGAGTTCAAGAGGCTCCTACCCGAGAAAAGTGACATCTGGCTTACCGTGGTCGCCCAGGCCGAGTCCCACGGACTTCACTGATGAACACATGCCTGACAAGGACAAATCTCGGGAGGAAAGCACATTCAGTCAGAGCTGGATGGAGGGCGCGGCGTCTTTGAAGCCTTCGGACTCTACAGAACCGAGCATTTACTCGGTCGTGTGCAAAAGGAGGCGAGTTTCCCACAGCGAGTCTGGGACAGAAAACTCTCCTACGGTCAAGTGTGAAGTGTCTGAAAACTTCAACAAGGACATTTCCTCCAGCTCCAAAGCTATCGGCTGTTACGCGTTCTATGCCAGCAGCTAGAGAGTCAGTTTTAAAGCTTCTCTGATTTGGATCAGGAGTGTTCAAATTTATCAATTTGATCCTTTTGTAATTTATTAAAATCTCACCCTAAAGCAAATTGTTTCTGTGCACGTCCAAAGTCAGATATGTCATTTTGAAAATGCTGTTATGTGTATTAAACGACTGTTTTGGATTGGTATACTCTTAAAAAAACATTTCTTTTAAATGTACACTCTTAAAAAAAAAATGAAGGTTCTTAACTGGCATTGATGGTTCCCTGAAGAACCAACATCCATGGAATCTTTCCATTGCACAAAAGGTGCTTTAGATTATTAAAATGTTCTTCACACTAAGAAAAAAAAAATGGTGCTTTTAAGAACTGATCACTGAAAGGTTCTTTTTGAGGAACCAAAAATGATTCTTTGATGGCATTAATGTGAAAACCCTCTTTTAGAACCTTTGTTTTTAAGAGTGTACAGAATTAATTGAATAATTCAGACATTATATGGGTGTGTAAAAGTATTCAAAAATTGAACAGAGAGCTTTGAAAACTGGTGCATTTTTCACAGCTGTAAAACAAATTGAATTAATAAATTGAAATGCAAGAATTTTGCACAAAACAATAACTCAAACGAATCAATAACTGAATAATCAGTAAAATGTTTGAGTTGGGAACTTAATGAACATCATGAAACATCAGATATGGTGATTATTACATATCGTTAACATGAATCCAGAAGTTCTACAAATAGAAATATGTATTAAGCAGATGAAGAACTGCACAGAAAATGTTGAGGACACTGACCTCTAGCGTCAGAACGAAGTAGTGAAGCCTGAAGAATATCTTATCAATTTGGTTTGATAATGTCAGATTAAATAGTTAAATGATTTTGTAGAAATAACTGTCAGTAAACATACTAGAAAAAAAGTACCTGTTCAGTAAAAATGAACAGAACTTCATCTTCAATAAAAATCTGCCAGATCGTAAATGAATGAGATTCTGTTGCTCAGAAAGATTCATTAGATTTGGGAATTCCTCTATTGAATTAAAAAGAAAAGAAATGACTAGATAAAACTACTCTTCTCGTTCTCAAGTTGATATCGGATGGTTTGGCAGATTTAAAGGATTAGTTCATTTTAAAATAAAAATTACCCCATGATTTACTCACCCTACTTTTAACACGTAAAAAAAAGTAAAAAAAAAAAAAAAATTCCTTATTCAACTTCGAAAAAAGCGTAACCGACGTCGCGTCTGTTACACCGTTGCTGCGTCCCAATTCGCCTACTTATACTATACCCTAAAAGTATGCACTGTTTTTGTGAAGAAAAAATACATAGTTTTGAGTTTTCAGTAGGTTGTGTCTAGAAGGGATACAGCATCGGCCGGAACTGAGGCAAAATTTCATAGTAAAATAACAGTAAATTAATTTGCTACTTATCAGATTTTATTTTATTAACGACTACACCTAACCCCAACTCTAAACCGACCCTTACAATACTGCAAATACAGTTATTAAATTAAATAAATAAATATTAAAATGTCCAGTGGCCGTAGCTGTATCCCTTCTAGTCTTTACCTTGGGACATACTATTCGTCATAACTGCGTCTTTAACGGACGTTCTGTCGCTTAGTTACGCAATCTGTAACCGTTTGAACTGCCCTGTCAATCATCTTGTCACCGTTTCGGAGAGAAATCTGCCAGTCGTGGGTCTTTTCTGTGGAGAACTCTCCTCATCTTTGCATAAAGACACATCGTTATAAAAGTTCACAATGCTGTTGCAGATGAAATATAATGTGGATAACAAAATATGTTTTCGTCAGGTTAGATACTGAATATTAATCACTCAAACCCGTAACCGCTCTGCTTAACCGTCGGTCTCGCACATCTGTCATGTTTGTAGGTTTTTTTTATTTTAACACTTTTTTATTATTATTTTAACAAAATGTAAAACCCAGCTTGTGATCTACAGAGTGCTGCTAGTAATGCCAGTGCGTTAGTGACGCTGCTTCAGAATAAAAGGTGAGTGACGTTCAGAAAGATGTGAGATCAAAGTTGTGAGTTGGCTGCCAAACTTCATATCAATCCCTCGGTCCCTCACATAGTAACAATGCAGACAAAGACACACCAGCAACAACCCCAGAGGAAGACTGACGCTGGAATCTGTTTCTTCCCTTCATAGATTACCTCACATCTGAAGTGAAAGACCGAGTTTGTGTGGCACTCCCGGAGGTGAGCGCGCACACATCAAGTATGCTCGTTCACGTTCACGGTCATTAGCATTCGGAAACGCCTCCAATGAACCATATATGGTGACAACACCTCCCTTTAAAAATCACGTGATTGTGTTTTTTCCTCACCGCAATAATGGCAAAGAGGGCTCTCGCCAAGCAGGGGTGCGTTTCCCAAAGCGAACTATGGTCGCAAGTTCCGTCGTTACCAATAGAGTTCAATGGGACTTACGACCATAGTTGGCTAACGATGCTTTCGGGAAACGCACATGACATGCAAGAAAAAAAGGGTTAAATTAATACATTGTTTCAATTAATAGATTGTTAGCTAACTGCGTTATTTGTATATGAACATTTCTGAAATTACATAAAACTTGTCACTAGTCACCTCTGATAACAGATTACAAATTGTAATGTTGACATGCATTTTCTGTAAAGCTGCTTTGAAACGATATGAATTGTTAAAAGCGCTATACAAATAAATGTGAACTGAATTGAAAAAACCGACCTACAGGCAGAAACTGAAATCAGCTAAACCTGTATTAAAGACTGTTAAAAGATGGACTATTGAAGCAGAGCAGGATTTACAAGTGTTTTTGAAGCTGACGCCACTGATCTGGACGAGCTCATGGATTCTGTAACATCATATATCAGTTTCTGTGAGGATATGTGCATTCCTACCAGGACTTATTTAACATACAACAATGAAAAAACCGTGGTTCACTGCAAAACTTTGTCAGGTCAAAGAAGATCTCTACAGGAATGAGGACAGAGTCTTGTTTAAACAGGCCAAATACACACTGACAAAAGAGATCAGAGTGGCTAAGAGGAGCTACTCTGAAAAGCTGAGAAACCCTGTATCAGTGTGGAACAACTACAAGACTCCATCCCCCAGCACTGCGGAGAATCAACAACTGGAGGATGATTTGAATGAGTTTTATTGCAGGTTTGAAAAACCCTCTCTCACACCCCACACCCGTTCTGATCTTCTAGTATTCTATCTATTGTAAACAGCTCTCTGAGAAATGGAGTGGTGCCTCCCTGTCTTAAGCAAGCAGTGGTCTCACCTTTACTCAAAAAATCTGGCTGTAATCCTACGGAGCTGAATAATTATCGATCAATTTCCAAATTACCTTGTCTCACAAAAGTATTGGAAAAAGTTGTTTATTCTCAAATTACTCCTTTTCTAATTGAAAATGACATTTTAGATAACTTCCAATCTGGCTTTAGAGCTGGCCACAGTACAGAGACTGCGTTAGTTAAAGTAGTAAATGATCTACTGATGTCAGTCGACGCTGGGTTGGGGGTTGTTTTAATTATGCTGGATCTCAGTGCCGCCTTTGACACGGTAGATCATTCAGTTCTTCTGAAACGCTTGGAGGATGAAGTAGGTATTAAGGGGACTGCTTTAAAATGGTTTAAGTCATATTTGCATGAAAGAACATTCTTTGTGAATTTTGCAAATAACTCTTCTTCGCCGGTATCTTTAAAATATGGTCTTCCTCAGGGTTCTATTTTGGGGCCCATCTTATTTTCTCTGTACATGAGCCCTCTTGGCTCAATTTGCCGTCGTCATGACATCTCATCACATGTATGCTGACGACACTCAATTATATTTGCCTTTTAAAGTTGGAAATTTGAATTTGCTACAGCTTTTAGTACTCTGCCTGGATGAAGTCAAAATCTGGTTATCGCACAATTTTCTTCAAAAAATCTGAGATAATTATCTTTGGACCACCGCATCTTAAGGAAGCTACGTCTAGTGCTATTGCCCCTCTGGATATACCTATAAAAAATACTGTTAGGAATCTGGGTGTTATCATTGACTCTTCCCTCAGCTTTGACAACCAGATTAAGTCAGTAGTAAAGAGTAGTTTTTATCAACTTAGACTGATCTCCAGGCTGAAACCCTTCCTTAATACTAAAGACCTACAGGTCATAGTGCATGCATTTCTCACCTCAAGACTGGACTATTGCAACTCTCTGTATGTTGGGATAAGTAAACACAATCTATCTCGTCTGCAATTAGTGCAGAATGCGGCAGCCAGATTTTTAACAGGCACAAAAATTAGAGAACACATAACTCCAGTATTATCTACTCTTCAAGGCTTCCAGTCCAGTATAGAATTGATTTATTGATGGTTTTTAAAGCTTTTCACAACATCGCCCCAAGTTATATCACCAACCTCTTAAAGGACCATACTCCAGTCAGGTCTCCAGACTCCATACTCCAGACAGGAGGTTAAAGAGCTGGCCGTCTGGTGTAGTTATAACAACCTGGAGCTGAACACACTCAAAACAGTGGAGATGATAGTGGACTTCAGGAGAAGCACCTCAACATTATTCCCACTCTTCATCATGGACAGCACTGAGGCAGCAGTGTCATCTAGGTTCCTGTTCACCACCATCTCTCAGGACCTGAAGTGGGAGTTCCACATAGACTCCAGCGTGAAAAAGTGAGACTGTACTTCCTTCTCCAGCTGAGGAAGTTCAACCTGCCACAGGAGCTGCTGAAACAGTTCTGCTCTGCAGTGTTGACAGAACCGGGCTAATATGGTCACACTTCCTGGTTCTAGTAAGAACTCAACACAGGCAAACATTATACATGTGATTTACTGGCTTTTGAGTTTTGAAATGGATGGTGCTGTGGTTTCTCCTTTTATTTTATCCGTTCAAACATCAGTGTGTCTGCTCTGATCTGTCGGTGGATAAACAGCTTCTGCTGGATGTTTGTCGTCTCTGTGTGCGTCAGCAGTTTGAGGCTGAAGCGTTTCCTCATTTTCTCTCCTGCTAATAAGATCACAATCTTCCACTCCACACAAAACATCTTTACACTGAAATAAAGTGAATCCATTAACAGTTAAATAAGAGTCACAGGTCAGAGGTCAAATTTGATTGACAGCTCACAACACTAAATAACACACCAGTAGATTCAGATATCTAGTCCAATATTTCACTCTTCTGCTATTAGTTTTCTTTCAGGGCCAGAATTCATTTGAAAATGTAAGATCAGCAAAAGCTTGTTGATTTTGGTGATGTTAAAGAAGACGGATGTGTGAGTTTGGGGGAGGATTCACACACAACCAGATAAATATCACAGTGTGTTTCAGATCAATCTGAGGGTTTTCAGACATTTTAAGAGTCACTATCGTGGGCTTTTCAGTGAACCGATGAAGAAAATGTTTCTCGAGTTAGTTTTGCTCTTTTTGTGGCGTCTGGATGGTGAGTTTTAAATGTGTTTTTATGGCTTCAGTTGTTTCTGTTCTGGTACCATGTGATAAATCACTGGTTAAATTAGTTAGAGAAGATTAACATTCGCTGATAGCGTCAGTGACGGTGGCTGTAGTGAAGCGCACGATTTAGGAAATAACTCAAAGAACAGTCTTTAATCTAATAATCCACACAATACACAGGAGAATCATGAGGAGATACAATATCCCACATAAGAGTATAGAGAAGAAAAACATAAATATGACACACAGATGGAAAAAAAAAATTTCAACTAGCAAACAGGTTAAATTTGTTCTCATTTTTGAGCGGAATAGTGAAGAGAGAAATAAAAATGAAGAAAGTATCTTGACATTGACTAATATTTTTTCTATCATAGAAGAAGATAATGTAATGAAATTGTTGAAAAATGCACAATACACACTATAATACAATACACACAAGAGTCCTGGGCCAGATGATACACTGAACAAAATTATGAATGCAACACTTTTGTTTTTGCCACCATTTTTCATGAGCTGAACTCAAAGATCTAAGACTTTTTTTATATACACAAAAGGCCTATTTCTTTCCTGAGACGGTTTCTGACAGTTTGTGCAGAAATTCTTTGGTTATTCTTTGGTTATATCTTGGAGGTGAAGATGCTGGGCTGGTGTGGTTACATGTGGTCTGCGGTTGTGAGGCCGGTTGGATGAAAATTTTCTGCTTTGAATTATTAAAAATCACAGCTTCATCGGAATGATACGAAACTTGGTGACTTTTATGGTGTTTGGAATGTGAACACAAAAAAATTGAGGGCATGATTTGAAAAGTCTAAGTAGTCGTAAAAAAAGTCACACTTGTGTTCTTCGGTCAAAAATGACCAACCATAGGAAATGAATGGGAAATCGACAAAAACACAAAAATTTTGAGAATTTTGGTGTCTACAATCTACAAATCGGCCACAATGCTGAAAAAACGTACACAGCACTAAAGGGGTAACACTCTAAAACATCAAGAGTGTGATACAGACACACACACTCACACACACACCTGTGAACCACTGTCTGTAACGCAGAGCAAAGTTTTGAGAATATGTGAAATCCATTCAATAATTCAGTCATAATGCAGGAAAAGCTCACAGTGAATCGCGCCTTTGAACGATGACGAAATCATGGCATCCGTAATAAAAATTAATTGTGCAGCCCTACTCTGAATGTGTTCAAGTGTGAGGTTACCTTGATGCATACGGACTAGTTCAGCTGCTGGATCCATAATGATGAAGTCTTCTGTAATGATTTGGTGGTGGAAACTAGTGATGTGACATTTGACAACGAAGCTTTGAAGCATGTTTTAAAAAAAGGAAACATCTCACAGTGAAGCACAGTATCGGAGCTTGATTCGTTTTGTCATAACCACGTGATCTATGACGTCCGAAGCTTCGTTTTTGCACACAACCACGTGACTGCTTTGTATTCTGATTCAAATAACGTGCGCAGGTGTCATGTGTCATTCGCTGTTTTGATAAGAAAAAATCATAATACAAATAAATATGTACATGTGTAGTTTTGTGCAGTTTGTATTTATTCCCAGTTCATAAGGTGCCTACTTCAACTGACCATTCTATGATAATCATTATGATAATTAGCTTGCCTAAAAAAATTTATTTACAGAATCATTTATTCAAACTGTGTAAGTAAAATGACATGTGAAAGAATTTTTTAATTATTAACTAGGGCTGGGTATTGACACAAATTTCAAAATTCGATTCGATGTCGATTCACAAGCTTGCAATTCGATTCGATTTCGATTAAATTCGAATCGCTTCAATATTGATTATTTTGTGTGTGTGTGTGTGTATATATAAGGAACAGTACATGGCAAATTTTCTCAAGGGAAAAAAAATCTCAACTAATGCTGTAAACTATACATTGGAACTATACAACGGTATCTTTCAACATACCTTTGGATGTTCATTCATGTTTATTTCACACTGTAACTGGTATTAAAGCAGAGGAGATGATCAGTTCCGCCTGAACGTTTTGGCGCTGTTTGAGAGAAATCTCTATACTTGGAAATGTTACGGTTGAACAAAAGAGTTCGCTCAGGAAAGTCTTCAGCACTGCGAGTAAATTACTTGGTATCACTTTGATAGACTTAGAACACATTTAACAGAGATGATGTAGTAAAGCTATGAAAATTATATCTGATTATAGGCATCCACTGTATGATGAGTTTGAGCTTTTGCCTTCAGGTCCAAGATTTCTTAAAATCAGGGGGAAAATCCTTTATACCACAGGCTGTGAAGTGTTTCAATGAAAGATAGTGAAAGAGTTTTCAGAGAGAAAACTAAACCTAACGTTACAGTTCGTCTCATATAGAAATAACTGAACTGTGATTTTACTGTCAGATCAAGTTTGAATTCAGCTCTAAACTCAGTTATTGTGGATTGATTAAATACAATAATATAAATATGAAGCTCAGATACTCAACAGCATTAGTTTTAGTGACATTAAACATTAAAGTAAAAGTGTCTTTTTTAGTTATTGTTCCATATATAAATCTATTTCTCTTTTCATGCATCATCTTTTGTCTTTGTTCTGCTGCAGAATATTATTCACGTCACATTTAAATGATTAAAAGTATTTCAGTGAAGCTTCATCAAACCAACATCAAGTGATTTAATCTGTGAAAAACTCTTCTTCAGGAGGGTTTGGTGCTTATGAGGTGAAGATAGTGTCAGTGATGGAGGGAGATTCAGTCACTCTAAAATCTCGTTTTACTGAAATGAAGGATTATTATCTGATTGTGTGGCAGTCTGGAGTGAAAACAATAGCTCATATCAATAAACGGGACGACAGATTCACTGTATATGATGATGTTCTTGATGGGAGATTCAGAGACAGACTGAAGCTGGACAAACAAACTGGATCTCTGACCATCACAAACACCTCAATGAAACACGCTGGAGTTTATGATGCAAATATCCGCTTTCCAACATCCAATATGTTCATCACTCATTCTTCTTCTATTCGTCTCATTGTCTACGGTGAGTTAAATATCAGTTTTATTTATTACAGCTAGATCTAAAGAAGTATCTTATCATGACTAATTAGTTAAAATGACTAATTCTCTTACTTTTACAGGAACAGCAGGTTTATATAATTAACTTTCTCTGAAATAGTTTTAAATGCTCTACTTTGGTTCCTCTGGATGTTTCTTGAATATCTTCATTCATCCTCATTTCTCTCATGTTTTCAGCTCGTCGTCTGCCTGTTCCTGTCATCAGCAGAATCTCTTCACAATGTTCTTCATCATCATGTTCATTGGTGTGTTCAGTGGTGAATGTGAGTCATGTGACTCTCTCCTGGTACAAAGGAAACAGTTTATTGTCCAGCATCAGTGCGTCTGATCTCAGCATCAGTCTCTCTCTACCTCTGGAGGTGGAATATCAGGATGAAAACATCTACAGCTGTGTGCTGAACAATGCCATCAGAAACCAGACCGAACATCTGAACATCACTCAACTCTGTCACACATGTTCAGGTACGGCAGCGCTGATGATATGAGCGTTTATTGACTGATCTGATCTCACTTTGATGTTTTTATTCCTCAGACTCTGTCCACTGTTGTGGTCCTACTGAAGCTGTGATCCGATTGGTCCTCTCAGCTCTGGTGGGCGTGGCTACTGTCATTCTTGTGGTTTATGACATCAGATCCAGAAGAGCTGAAGGAGATCAAGCACATATTCCCACATCAGGTACATGATTGATGATGTCATTTCTCACACACTGATTCAGCATATATTAATATTTGTGAGATTTATTCATTTATGGCTTTACGTGTTCATCTTTTTCAGGAAGAGCTTCAATTTAAAGCAGAACTTTAAAGATTCTTCAAGTGTGTTTTTGTCATCATAAATACTGATGATTATTTGAGCTTCTCTTTCAGTGTCAGATTTGTACAAATCTTATTTGTAAGGCTTTATTGTTTATATTTCTCTCAGAGACACACAGATCTCACTTTACTACTACTGCTGTATATTTGTCATGTGTGTTTTACACTGTTGTTGATGATCAGATTAAAATAGCATCTTTTTAATGTGTCTGACGGAGTTGACACAAATGAAGTTCTGAAGTGAATAAATGTACATTTTTAGAAGAAAACATTTTCAGAAAAACCTGTTCATGTTCATTAGCTGAGACCTTTGTCTACAAATATATCAGTTTATATATATACACACACACACACACACACTACCAGTCAAAAGTTTGGACACGGTAAGATTTTTAATGTTTTTAAAAAGTTTCGTCTGCTCACCAAGGCTGCATTTATTTAATTAAAAATACAGTAAAAACAGTAATATTGTGAAATATTATTACAATTTAAAATAACTGTTTTCTATGTGAATATATAATAAAGTGTAATTTATTCCTGTGATCAAAGCTGAATTTTCAGCATCATTACTCCAGTCTTCAGTGTCACATGATCCTTCAGAAATCATTCTAATATGATGATCTGCTGCTCAAGAAACATTTATTGTGTACAATATTTCTTTTTCAGGATTCAAAAGAACAGCATTTATCTGAAATACAAAGCTTTTGTAACATTATACACTACCGTTCAAAAGTTTGGGGTCAGTAAGAATTTTTATTTTTATTTTTTTGAAAAGAAATTAAAGAAATTAATACTTTTATTTAGCAAAGATGCATTAAATCAATCAAAAGTGACAGTAAAGACATTTATAATGTTACAAAAGATTATATTTCAAATAAATGCTGTTCTTTTGAACTTTGTATTCATCAAAGAATCCTGAAAAAAATATTGTACACAATAAATGTTTCTTGAGCAGCAGATCATCATATTAGAATGATTTCTGAAGGATCATGTGACACTGAAGACTGGAGTAATGATGCTGAAAATTCAGCTTTGATCACAGGAATAAATTACTTTATAAAATATATTCAAACAGAAAACAGTTATTTTAAATTGTAATAATATTTCAGAATATTTCTGTTTTTACTGTATTTTTAATTAAATAATTGCAGCCTTGGTGAGCAGACGAAACTTCTTTTAAAAACATTAAAATGAGACGAACCATGTTTTTAATTAAGGAAAGTTCAAATGCCCCCATATACTTCACTTGCTTTTACCTTTTATTATGTATAAAACATTCTTTATGAACTCCTACACTACTTTTAATACGTTAATACTATTTTTGCATTTTGTATTGGGATATAAATGCTTTCTGCACCCAAGACGTAGTCTCATGCTCTTTTATTAGCCTAATAATTTTTCCATCACATCATGGACAACAATAATTTAAATGGTTATTTCACCAAGAATTCAAACTGCCACATTCGCTTAAAGTCGTCATGAAATCAAAATTGACGCTATTTACTTTGTTAGTGCGTATTACTAGCCTTGTGGTGAACAATTAATCCGTGCAAGTTAATACAAAGAAAAAAGTTGTTTGTCGTAGTAATCTTTAAACAAAATAGTTACTCCCGGTCTGGAATGGCGTTCCTTCTCTGATGACGTCAGTTTGACGGCTTGGGTTGAAAACACGTAAACCACTCCCCTCCATCCGTTAGTCTGCTATGAGAGAGAGACGGAGAGGAGGAGCGCTAAAGATAACCCTGCCCTCGTTTCAATACTCCGTTTCACTTGGAAATGCGTCACAACACTGGAGAAAAGTCGCTTGCAACTTCCGGTTCACGAGGACTTTTATTTTAATCTGGCGATATGACGTCATAAGACTGCGCTGCGCTCCTGTCTCTGCTGTGATTCGGCTGAACAAAGGTTTGTAATTTTAAACCTTTTAGGTGGACTTGAACTTGAAAAATGGTGTGTACTGACGATTGAAACAACATTCCTTATGATGTTCATTCATGTTTATTTAAAGAGCCACAAAACGTTTTTTATTGTTTAAATTTCTTTAAAAATGACAAAATGTGAAATCTGAGACATTGTTTTAAGCTGCTCTGTCTTGTCTGTCGACGTGTTGTCAGTGTCCTCTTCGCTTCGCGATGTATTTTTGATGATGTGTGGCGAGAGATCGGATGTGGGGTAAATTGAGCCAGTGTTTACCCCACCATAAGGCACTGAATTTACACTGTAAGTTAAATCTCGGACGTATAAACTTTTATAATTTCAATGTAATATTATGCAGCTGGGTTCTTTTTTTTTTGTTGTTGTTGTTGTTGAGTTTATTTGATAGGAACAGTGTATAAGTCCACCAAATCCTTCTCTGATATGAACCAGAAGATGTTTCATCATATATATCCAGTAGTCCTTAATGGCCTAACATGGTCAACATTGCAGAAAAACTACCAGACCAAGAACAGTTTGACTACAATATTTATTAGTTTCAGTAACATTTATTCATTCTAATTCAGTTTTTATTTAATTTTACTGTTTAGTCTGTTTTTTGGGAAGGTTACAACTTTGCTGTTCAACATATTGTTTCAGAAATGCGAACAATTAAAGATATTGAAATTTCAACTTCATTTGGTTGGTTTTATGTTGTTTAAGGTAGCTTTAAGAAAAGAAATATACATATTTGTAAAATATGTATAAAATATGTATAAAATATGTATATTTGTATACATATGGGTTTGATTCAGATTCAGTTAGATGGTCAGTTTACACCCACCTCCTGACTCGGCTCAACTTACCCCTAACCTGGGGTAAATTGAGCCACAGGAACACTTTTTTATAAGATGCCATATTTTTAGAGCCCTTTGTCATAGAACTATTCTGATCATTTAAAATGATAGGAAACATCCTGAAATCACTTTAAATACTTTCATTGTACTTCTGCCTAATTTTCCACATAAGTAAAAAATGGCTCATCTTACCCCACTCTCACCACACCGGCACCCAGTTTGTGCTACTAAATGAGTTTCTTACATTTACAAAATGTGCCTACAATACGAGCAATAATCCCTTTTAATGAAAAGTAATAAAAAATGTTCACGAAACTAAATGAAAATGTTTAGTGGAATTAGAAAATATTTAAGAGATCATTCATTTAGTTGTATACGTTTTCATATCCATATATACTGTCGAAAGTAATAATCTCCCGGTTTACTGGGTTTTACATGATTCTTTTTGCAGTGTGGTTTAGGTGAAGTTTAAGGTTACTAGAGTAAACATATGTCATGTGTACCTTTCTTCTTCTCACCGCTGCTTCCTGTTGATTTAGAGGACAGTTTCTCAGAGTCGCCCCCTGTCGTTTCAAAGAATAGAACAACGGCGAGCGCGTCAAGTATAAAAGTCTCCGATTGTATTCACCTGAAAGAAGAAAGTAATATACACCTCGGATGGCTTGAGGGTAAGTAAAGCTTGGGCTAGTTTTCATTTTAAACTAATCCTTTAAGAGGTTTCTAGTCTCTAAACTGGTTGAATTAACCCTTCAGTCATCTGAGTGTGACGAGTCCTGCTGAGATCTTTCATCCTGTTCATTCACAGACTCTCAGAGGAGCTTCACTGGAATCACCTGCTGCTGATCCAGAATCGGTTCAAGCGTTTGATTCCGGCCTCAAGATAGTGAAGTGTGTTTCTGAGGATGATCTGGAGGTTCTTGACTGACTCAGATGGCACAGAGACGCTCTGTTGGTTTCTGTTACTGTTGGGTTGAGAGAAGTTTCCGACAGAACTAAAAGTCTGGAATAATTAAGATTTTTTAATTTTTTTAAGAAGAAGTCCCTCTGAAATCATTCTAATATGATGATTTGATGCTTCAGATTTCTGTGGAAACAGTGATTCTTTCTTATCCCCAAAAATCTGAAGCAGCTCAACTGTTTTCAACATTGATAATAATCATAAATGTTTCTTGAGCAGCAGATCATCATATTAGAATGATTTCTGAAGGATCATGTGACACTGAAGACTGGAGTAATGATGCTGAAAATTCACAGGAATAAATTACTTTATAAAATATATTCAAACAGAAAACAGTTATTTTAAATTGTAATAATATTTCACAATTCTTACTGTATTTGTGATCAGATATATTCAGCTTTGGTGAGCAGAAGAGACTTCGTAATCATAATCGTAATTTTACCTGCCAGTAAATCACAACAAAAACAACCACAATAATAATAAAAGAACTTTATATAGCACCTGTAAAACTGTTTATAAAGTGCTTCGCAGCTGACATATATGTACATAAACATTCAAATGCATTAAAAAGAACTAAAAATAAAACTTAAATAGTTCAATTGCACGGAAGAAGAGCATGTCTGAGACGGAGGGACTGTCCTGAGAGCAGAAGCAGCTCCAGACTCTTCTTCATGAGTCATGAGTGAGTTCAGCGTGTACGAATGAGTTTCTCACCGTCCGCAGACGAGGACCGATCATGAACACACTCCGACAGCTATTTTCAGTCATGCAAGTACAGCTCCAACCTGACAGAAATACTGACATCTCAAAAACGCTCTCCAGATCCGCAGTTCAAGTTTGCTTTTAAAAACAAATTAATTAGAAATGATTCTAATGAGCATAATGTCTGATAGCGAGTGTCCCTCTGTCCTGTCCAGCAGATCGGCTGATGCACGTGGAAACTAGAGTTCTGAAGGAAACCTAGATTGAGCTCTGGGAACGAATCAAACACAGGTCACTGAAGCTCTACTTTAGAGCATAGATTGATCTGGAATAAATTCATGTCTTAGACTTGGATGGGTTTTCTGCTGCGATGCAGTTCATCTTTCCATCTTCTCATGTCCCATCTCTCAGCAGAAGCTCTAGAGAGCGTCGAGCGTCGCTCGTCCTGCACAAACACAGAAACTCTTTCATTTTCTCCTGATATTCATTTGCAGCATCTGCTCTTTTCTCACAGTGTCTGAAACTGTTTGATCAAATAATATAATATCCTAAAAAGCACAATAGGGGCACTTTAAAGAGTGCTTGGACTCGTGTGAGAAGACTTACTCTGGTCCACACCTCATAGGCCGGTGGTTCTGAAGTCGGGATCGGACTGTAGTAGGATGGCGGAGATGAAGCGGGACGCGGCTGGTCCACGACATCACTGACCCCTGCAGGTGCAGGTGACGCTGCGCTCATGTGGATCACCATGAGACGCTTCCTCTGCAGACGCACAGATTGTGAAATGTAAAAATAAATAAACCAAAATAATATTAAACTCACTAAATTTGATTAAGATAAATATTAATTTTTAATTAATTTCTATTTACTAAAAATTTTATTTATTGCATTAGATTAAAACAAATTAATAAAAATAAATAAAACAAACAATTAAATAAATAAATAAAATTTGATTTAAATAAAAATAAGAAAAGCAGTTTAAGTGTAAAAAATAAATAAAACAAAATATTATTGAACTAATTAAATTTGATTAAGATAAATTTAATATGTATGTATTTAAATGCAAAATTTTATTAGTTTTTTTTTTACATCATATTAAAATTTATACAATTTCATTTAAATAAATAAATAAAAAATAAAAAACTTTTTAATTAATAAAAATAAGAAAAGCAGTTTAAGTGTAAAAAATAAATAAAACAAAATATTATTGAACTAATTAAATTTGATTAAGACAAATTTAATATGTATGTATTTAAATGCAAAATTTTATTAGTTTTTTTTTACATCAGATTAAAATTTATATAATTTCATTTAAATAAATAAATAAAAAATAAACTTTTTAATTAATAAAAATAAGAAAAGCAGTTTAAGTGTAAAAATAAATAAATCAAAATATTATTAAACTAATTAAATTTGATTAAGATATATTTAATATGTATGTATTTAAATACAAAATTTTATTTGTTTTTTTTTTTACATCAGATTAAAATTAATACAATTTCATTTAAATAAAATAAATAAAAAATAAAAAACTTTTTAATTAATAAAAATAAGAAAAGCAGTGTAAAAATATAAAAATAAATAGACAAAAATGAGATTAAACTAACAAATTATTAAAATACTTTATATTAGATTAGAATATATTAGATTAAACCAAATTTATGAATGAATGATGAATACAAATAAAAAAAGATTAAAATAAATAAATATAACTTTATTTAAATAAAAATGATTAAATTTGATTAAGATAAAAATTAATTAAAAATTAACTTTTAGTATTTATTTAAAAATTTTATTTTATTTTTTACGTTAGATTAAAATAAATCATTTAATTAAAAATAAATAAAAAATGATTAAAATAAATAAAAGTTGATTTAATAAATAATCGTAACATTCTCATAATATTTATATAAAATTATTAAAATAAATTAATAAAACTTGATTTAAATAAAAAAAATAAGAAAAGCTTATAAATGTATTAAAATAAAATAATTTGATTTAAATAATTAAAATAAATACATTTTATAAAAATATGAATATATTCATATGAATGAATAAAAGACATCTAACAGTGCAGTAGGACAGTGAAGTAATGTAACTAAATATAATATATTTATAATATATATATATATAAAACTAATTTTTCACATTATAAGTCAGGTCTTTGTAAATGAAAATATATATCTGCCTTTTAAATTTTAGGATTGGCACACGGATGATCATATTTAGCTTCAGAAAGATTGAAACCCTGCCACAGATGATGCTGAAGACTCAAAGAAACACTGATTTACCGATTTACACCAGCAGCATGAGGTCCCGAAGATGATAACGGAGTAGATGATCGCCAGAACGTTACAGGCCATGAAAGCGATGTCTATCGGACCCAGAGAAGGGGCCAAAAACTACAACAACCAGATGAATCAGAAACACCTCAGTATTCATAAACATTCAAAGAAAACCACACTAACATCAGCTGAAGGTTGTGCAGGAATAAAGACTCACCACACGCACAGACGACGCCACGTAGAACAACAAGAAGAAGATGATGAAGACGATCAGAGCGCTGAAGATATTGAGCAGGTTCAGAACTTGAGCGGCGACCACCTGAACAAACATGATTCAGAAACCACTTCTGATCCTGATTAAACCGTTCTAAATGAAGACGATGTTTCATACTGACCAGACACGCGTTACGGGTACAAGCAGCTGTGGCTGTTACAACTCCATTCAGAATCAACTGCAGACACACAAAACCACATTATACAGACAGAAATATCAACATTTACAATGATAAATATCATTACAGCGCTATATTGACATGTAAACAAATCTGCATCCTCCTGGAGGTCAACATACAAAAATACAGTAAAAATTGTGAAATATTATTCCAATGTAAATCAGCTGTTTTCTATGTGAATATATAGTAAAATATAATTTATTCCTGTGATCAAAGCTGAATTTTCAGCATCATTACTCCAGTCTTCAGTGTCACATGATCCTTCAGAAATCATTTACAATTTAAATTGTAATTGTAATTTTTACTGTATTTTTATTAAATTTATACAACAGTTCTTTCTGGTTCTCGAATCCGATTGGCTGAGATAACAGCACTCTTTTCACCGTTTGTATCATTCCGCTTGAAGCGACTGTCGTGGCGGTCGAGCAAATCCACCGTTATTTTACAACAAATACTACACGTGTTGTACCACGAACTGTAGTTTTTAGGCGAGAATGAAGTTGTTTAGACCTGAAATATGTGACTCATATTTAATCATAGCTCCTGTTTTACAATTCCTTTAGATGTTTTCAGAGATGTGAGCTCCAGGCCGTCAGCGGCCGTTCAGAGCTCGAGTACCCGCTGAGAACAGCTTCATCTCGGCCAGTGCTTCAGGGATTTGCCGCTGGCTCTTATGTAGATAGTGGTTCAAAATATAATTAATTAGGGGTATATCAAAGGGCAATCTTTGGTCTTAATTGTTCCAGAGCAAAACGATTTGGGTTAAGGGGGAAATTAAATTTCATAACTGTTTTCAGGCTATAGCTAACCTTAGTATTAGAGTGCTACGTTTGTACTTTCAACTAAGTTGCTTGCTTGTGTTTTTTATTTATTTGATTGTTTTCTTGTGTTTATGACTTTCATAATGGCTATTGTTGTTAATTTAAATATTGTTCAATAAACATTATTCGATGGCGGCAGAGTTTTAGCGCTGTGGGAAATCCCTTTAACTTTTAAAAGGACAAAGATATCGCTTTCCTCAGCGGACATTCAAACCGATTTTTATAATGGATATAATATTACGGACATCGACCTGAAGAATGAACGCTGTATCAGATGCAGGTAATAGCCGATCTCTCTCTCATAATACTCTACATAACACAATAAGCTTCAATAAAGCGACTCAACGTTCATTCGTTACTAGTTCTAAAGTGACGTTAATTAGTAACAGATCTTGAGCTCAACTGTTAAACTGTCAACTTGAGATTTGAATCCGTGGCAGAAGGAAGTAGTTCCTCACAAAAGAGGCTTTTAAAGACACTCCGTTGTTGTTTCTTATTTATTTACACACTCGTGGCGTCGAACTGTTGTATAAACACAATATCACACTCGTAGCGGTGCGTTATAGCTGTATATCAGTGATTATCTACAGCCGAATCACAGCTGTGCTGATATACAGCCATATCGCACGGCTACGAGTGTGATATTGCTCATATATATATATATATATATATATAAAAAATAAAAGACTTACAAAGCAAGTTGGTATTAAAAACCAACGTTCATAATTCCAAAAGACGAGTCCAAACCCCACGGCTCCGGTCAGGATCTCCAGCCACTGACGGATAAAAGACATGTGAAATGTTTTTTTCGTTCGTTTTCATCATCTTGTACCAGAGAGTCTCAGTGCGAGTGAAGAGTGTCTTTCATCAGTTTTACCCCCAGAGCCGCCGGGTTGATCTTCAGGAATCCCGTCACTCCGGGCGAGTCTCCGGGCTTCGACTCCGTGATGTAAACGGGACACGCGGCTTGATCCTGCGGATCCGCAGAGTTGATGATCACCTCGACTTTTCTCGACATCTTCAAACACTTTAGAAAGTGAAGTGAGTTTCAGGATCACGTGTTTTCTGTGCAGATAATTCAGTCATTGTTCACGCATTCTTCAGGTGAACAAACCAGATGAACCTGCGCCGTCGCTCCGATGACTCGAGACTCTCAGACACTCCGATCATCTAATTGATCTTAATTTAGCTTTATGTCTGAAGCTTTAAGTTGATCTGTTTAAATGACTCACTTGTGATTCTTTTTTTTATTCAGTGATTTGAGTTTATGGGTCAAATCAGAGCTGAATCATTGATTTCAGCAGCACAAATCCATCTACAAGCTCCAAATTTTCATTCATTTTTTTGGTAACACTTTACAGTAATGTCTAATTTGTTAACATTATAAGTTAATGAATCAACTAACATACAATACAGCAATATATTTTCAAAGCATTTATTAACGTTGATTAAAAAAATCTTCAGGTTCGTGTTAGTTCAGCGCATTAACCAACAGATACAACTTTTGATCTTAAAGATTTCAGTAAATGTTGCAATTAACATTAACTAAGATTAATAAACGCTGTAGAAGTTCATTTAGTTCAGGTTAAATGTAAACTAATGTCAACAAATGAAACCTTATTGTTATCGTTTCTTTAAATGTTTTTAACCTTCAGCATCAACATGAGTAAGTAAAGATATTTTTCTGACTTGGTCCTGAACTTCAACTAAAACTCTGCAGTGTAAAGCTACTGAAGTCAGTGATTGTTTTACCTCGATGTTGATGTCGTTCTTGTCTGGCTCTTTCTGTCATTCTTCAGGTGAGGATCAGCAGAAACTCCACCTGTAAACATGCGGAGAATGTGTGTGTGAGTGACGTCACGGATCACATCAACAATACAGTAATTCATCTCTGTCCTGATAGAGATAATATTCACACCCACACACGATTACTCAAGATCTCTAAATGAGGACAATGACTTACACAGCTAGTTATAAATACTGTAACATAATACTTTTTACAAATAAGGACGTGCCCAAAACGTCAGGTTTAGCTCACTTCTGGGTACTAATTTGTCCCTAAAATACATTTTTACAAAAACACCACATACTAAAACACATTTAGTGCTCTAAAACAGAATGATAAAATTAACGCTTGTAATGCATTAAAAACTGTATTACAGCTATTGCATTCCGGTGCTTATAAAACAATCATACTATAACTTAATATTTTTCAACTAAAACCATTTTGTATCTGATCAGTAACTTATTGAGTGAATGTGCACAATTTTTCAAAGTTTTGATGTTACCATGCTATTACTAATATCTACACCTTTTTTATTAATTAAAAAAAAAAAAAAGAAATTCTTTGAAATTTAAAATGTTACAAGAACTAGAGCAAAAAAATCAGTGTGATGCAAGACAAAAAATTTTTTATCAATATTTATGAGAAATGTTATTTAAATATATAATTTCATGATTTATATTACCAGAATGAACTCCATTGACTTCAATGGATTTAATAAACCTGTTTTACTGACACATGCAAGTTATTCTGCTTAACTCTATTTTAACTAATAACTTAAGAAAAGACAGAAAAATCCCCATAAAACTAATAAAATATTAGATAATAAAATTACATTTATTTAAACAAAATTTGATAAGCCCAACAATAAAATAGCTGTTGCTTCATTTAATTTTTTACCATCAGATTCATCCACTGATAGACATGACAAAAGATTGAAGATCACACAAATAAAACTTTTGGATTAAAAATTTAGCATTTGACATTTTAAAATATTAATAAAAAAAAAAAAAAAAATGCAAATGCTGAGAAAAGATTAAATGAAATTACCATCATAAACTAAAATAATAATAATAATAATAATAAAGAAAAGAAAAATGTATAAAAGTATTAACCCTCTGGTGGTCTTTGGTTATTTTTGACAGAAAAAATTTACTTTTTATTTTTTAGATTTTTTTTGCTTCATTGGAATGATATGAAACTTGGTACAGGTTTTGGCACTTTCTTATGAACACATAAAAAAATAATGGACATGATTCGAAAAGGTTAAAGTCACTTGTATTGATTGCGGTCAAAAATGAATGGGAAGCGAATTTCATCTAGTGGAAGCGTTTGGTACTGCGCCCACACAAACTCTTACTGAAAACTCATTTTTTGAGAAATCAGCTTCAGATTTGTAACAAAGATTTATTTTCTCACAGTTTTAGAGTAAAACATGTTTTGGAAAAATAGATATTTCATATAACATTTAAAAATAGTATTTTATGCAATGTCCATTTTTCATAAACAAACTTCTATAATTTTTTTGTAGTTTTTTTTCCTCCCTTCACTTTACCAATAATCTGCCAAGTGTCTTCTTTAAAAAGAGACCAAACTTCAGTCTGTTGCTTTATTTATGACAGTTTAAATTTGGAAATTTCATTTTCAGGTCTATGCTCAAAAAGTGATTAAAAATCATAACCATTTCATAAACATAATTTAGTACCATAAAATCCCATTAAAATACAAAATATTAAATAAAAAAAAATATTGGACTAAAACATGACCGTGAGTAGAACATGCACAATGAGACACAAACACTTTTTACTCATGCAAAGTTTTTTATTATGAATAAAAACAGCATTAAAAGCACAAAGTAGTTTTTGACTTATAAATGACCTAAAAACATGTGAGGAAAAGAATACAAAGACATTTCAGAAGAGAAAAACAGACAAAACGACAGAAAATATTTACAGAGTTATTAGTTTAGACGCTTCCATTAAAACGGTGTTTAAAAGAGCGTGAATGAGAGCAGCTGACCGTCACCTGACTGACACTGGATACTAGTCTTCAGACACACACAGAACTGGACTGAACGGAGCTGAATCGATTCAGTGTGTGTGAATGAACTGAAAGATTCTTCTGTGATTCATTCTAATAAAGTAAAGCTTCGTTTTATTTGTCAATGATTGAATACATGAATATATAAGTAGTGTATGATAGTGTTTTGAATATATCTAGAGTTATTTTGGTTAATAAAATACATGTGCTTTGAGCAATGACTCATGGGCTGCTTATTGCTCAAATGCAGAGATATCACTCTGGGAAAGAATCAATATGTTAAACAATATTACTGTAAGTAAAAGCACGAGTCACATGACTGAACGCGGGACGCAACACTTCACTTTTTGAAGAATTTCTTGTTGAGAAGGAAGATGAGCAGATTGACGTTGACTTTGGCTTTATCGAACATCTTCATCACGGCAACTTCCTCATACTGGAGCTGCAGCAGATCCTGCAAACACACACACACACACACACACACACACGTTATCGCTCATGTCTCATCCTCAAGGACACACACAAACACCATTAAAGCATCTGTGGAGAGACAGCAACACGTCACCTGATATTTGAGAGGGAATCTCTCCATGTCCACACCCATGAAACGAGCCTTCACCAGGAAGGTCCCGTCCTCCTCAGCGGGCACGATGTCAAAGATCACGTTCTTGAACCTGCAGATTGTGAACACACACACACACGCAAAATATACATATATAGTCATCTTTGTATGTGTGGTTCCTCAATGACTGAACACACATGAACACAAAAACTTTCAAAAAGAGCAATTGATTTGTTCAGTTCATTCAACTCATTTGCTCACTGAATCAGTCTGGATCTGAATCACTCACTCATGATGTCAGACTCAGAATCAGAGTATTTAATTATGACAGTATTGACCAATCAGCATGCAGCAGTGGATGTGTGTGTGTGTGTGTGTGTGTGTCGTACTGTGTGACGGGCAGGTCTTCGATCTCCAGCAGAACTCCTTTCTCATGCAGACGTGCAGCCGTGTACGTGAGAGCCGCCTGCTTCTTCTTCCCTTTATTATCAGACACTTTCTTCCCGTTGACTTTACTGACGGACAGAGACAGAAACACCTTCACTGGATTCAGGTGTAGAGCTGGACTGAACACTGATTCTGATGAACCGATATTGATTCTTAAATCTCAAGAATGGATCTTTGAGTCTGTGCTGTTTTCAGCTGATGTGTGAACAAAACTTCACTAAAAACATTATTTGTAGCTCTGATACTTTTGATATGAAACAAATACAACTTTAATTCAGAGAGATTGTTTTCCTTGAAAAAACTGACTGTACTGAACCTGATATACATCCAAATGAACCGATCAATTCAATGTTTGTTATTCCTCGCAGTTAAACTAAAGTAACGTAATGTTAAAATAACCATTAACTGAAATAAATAAAAAAATTAAACTTATTTTAGCTAATTGCCAAGGCAACATTTCTAATTTTCATTTAGTTTAACTTAACGTACTAAAAGAAGTAAAATGTAAATAAAATTAATAAAAACTAAAGACATTTTAAAAGAAATAAAACTATTAAAATGACAAAAAAAAAAGACACTACAAAATTACTAAAACTTTAACTAAAATTATAAAAATACAAAACTGATTCAAAATATGAATAAAAATAGAGATCAACCAATTGATTTTTTTATAAACAATATCAATTATTTGCATGTTTTATGTCCCCGATAACCGATATACTGAACCGATATTTGTTTAATTTATTCATCTTTGACAGTTATAATAACAGCACTGAACAAGCAAACAGTTTAAACACTTTTTTCTCCAATACTTTAATAATATACTGAACCGATATTTGTTTTATTAGTTTTTGACAGTTATAACAGCACCGAACGAGTGAACGAACGATTTTATTTAACACTTCTACATAAAAAAATAAAAAATAAAGTGCACAGTCACTTCTTTAAATGAAAGCTTTGATCAAACAGATAAACAAACAGATAACATCTACTAATATAAAATAATTCTAACAAAAAACAATTTAAAAAACATTTTAAACCTCCTGAATAAAAAAAAAAAAACTTTACTGTGGCTTTAGTGCTCCCAGTTGCATCTTTTTATTTATAACAACAGCAGAAATATTAACAATAGGCAAAATAAATTTACTAAGTGTAATGTTGTCAAAAGGAGAACATAAATAAATGACGGGAGTCTATCAACTTTGCATGAATGCGACTTTATGAGACTGATGAGCATAAACAACAGAATTAAATTCAGCGCTTTTATTTCCAACATACACTCATTCATAGCTGTTTTATTTAATTCATGTAAAGTAGGGCTGTAACGATTCCTCGATTTTAAAAAATCCTCGATTTCAATTTGCCCGTGTCGAATAACCGGTAAAATACCGGAAGTGGCGCTTTCCAGGGACGACAATCCATGAAACGCATTATTAGACGATAACTCTATTACCAAAATAGTCGTTAGCTACAGCCCTAATGTAAAGTTACGTCTTTATTGGGTGTAGTAATATGCACTAACAAAGTAAATAGGGTCAATTTTAATTTCATGACGACTTTAATGGCAGTGTTGTGTGCGATTCTCGGATTTATTGGTAAAACCGATATGACAAAACCGATACCCGATTATGGAAAAATGCTTAAAACCGATAATCAGTCGATCTCTAAATAAAAAGCATAGCTGAATGACACTGAAGTGTACCTGGCGGTGAGGTTGTGCAGGCAGGTGTTGATGTACTGGCTGTAATAATCCACCTGCTCCGAGTGGAAGGAGCTCTTGCAGTGCAGACTGTGCAGCGTCTGTCTGAGTTTGACCAGCTCCGCCTGACGCCTCTGACGATACACTCGCTGGTGACGGATGTCCTACACACACACACACACACACACACACAGCAGACCGTCAGCACACACACACACCTGACCGACGCCGTCACACACCTGCCGCACGGTACCTTAGCGATGAGCTGCAGCATCTGCGCGTGCGTGTCGGGGGGACAGAGGGTGCCGATGGCCTCCAGCCTCCTCAGGTTCCTCTGGATCTTCCTCTTCTTCTCCTCCAGCGTCAGGCTGCCGTCAGCGATCAGCGACTGGTTCCTCTTCATCTTCTCTGGGGTCCGTGCGTCTCTCTGAGCGCGCTGATGCATCATCCAGCCGTGCTGCACCTCCTGAACACACACGACACACTCTTTGGTTTTTAAGTTAATAAAGATCTAATTAAGATCTAAAATCAGCCCTGAAAAACTCAATTTAACACACACACACACACACACACACACACACACACACACACTCCGTTTTTAATCATCTAATATTCAGGATTTCACAGAACTTTTTTCAGATTTTTGCAGGGCAAAATTTTCTGCAGCTTTTCTTTTTTTGTGTTGTTTTGCAGTAAAATTGATGAAATAATGTTATGAAATTAACAATGTTATTATCACTGATGTAACATCTTTTATTAATATATTGAATTAGTTTTCATTTTAATTTTAGTTCCTTTTTTTAGTAATTTTGTCATGTATTTATCATTTTTACTTTATTTTTTAATGTTTGTTTCTAAATTTTTATTTCAGTTATATTACTATTTTAGTTACTACCCAAGTTTACATGTTTCAGTTATTTTATTTCCAGTATTCTAGTAACATTTATTTTTATGGTTTTAGTCAACAATAATTAGTATTAGTAACAGTAAGAATACAATTACCTGTAAAAATGTGTGCAAAATTATTTATTTAATTATTAATTTAATTTATTCTATTCAATAAAATATATATATATATATATATATATATATATATATATATAAATAAATAAAATAGTTACACCATTCAGAGGAATGAGGAAATCTTCCAATTAAAGTTAAAAAATGTGTGTGTGTATACACAGAGTTTTTTTTAACTTTAATTGGAAGATTTCCTCATTCCTCGAACCTTTACTACAGTTTGTGTCACTGGATCAGATGCAGTGATGGCTGTAGGTGTATGTGGGCGGAGTCATCTCTACCTGATCTCTGGAGGCGGAGACTTGAAGCACCTCACTGAGCGTGTCACCAGGCTGCGTTCGGATCACATCGATGATCAGCTGCTTAGTGCTGAAGAACAACCAGATAGGAAATGAACTCAAACTCATCATCATCAGACACCATTGCAGCAGCTGAACAGACGGATGCAGCCCACCTCAGCAGAATCCCCCGCGCGTCAGGCCTGTCATCAGAGCTTTTGAAGACGTCAAACTTGCTGGTGAGGGTCAGAGAAACCTCCATCTTGGCCAGAGTCTGCTCCATGCTTGGATCTGCAGTGTTGAGCTGCCCCTCGCCTGCACACACACACACACACACACACACAGAGAGAGAGAAAGAGATCAGAACAGATCTGGTCCTGCTCCAGAACAATGACGATGAACTCTAAAGGTCCTGATATACTTCAAGCGAAATCGAAAGAACAAACTTGTGACATCATTTTGAACAAAATCAGGCCAAATGAAACTGGAAAAGTTCGCTCCGGATGGTAAACACCTTCATGTATTTTGAACAGCTTCTTCATCTTCTGGATGACGTACCTACGAGATCCTGAAGCGACGGCACTGAGCCCAGATCCTGCAGCAGCTGCTGAAGAGGGTCGGACGGATCCGGACACAGACAGTCCTGATGCTCCAACAGCAGCTACGACAAACACACACAGTCCCGTCAGTAACACACGAGATTGTGTGCAGAATGACAACAGCTGATTTAATAAAAATGAATAATAAACATTTTATTTCCAGGATGACTAACCACACACCACTTGCAGAATTAAACATGGTCATGTGACCACAGCATAAAAAAAACATTGTTAGAAACTGTGATCACTGTATACTGGTTCCTATACTGTTATTTGCGATTTACTGATCAAAACCATTAACCGATAGAAATGTGTAAACTAGCATAAATTTATGCATATCGTTTCTGTGGCGGTTATGCCAGTGAACCTTTTTAAAAATAAAATCATATACCTGATATGTGTATTTAATTCTGAACAGAATGTAATGAGATAAAAAGACGCCACACGTCCTACACGTGAAAACACAGTCCACTTCATAAACAAATAACTATATGGCTGAAAATTCATTTCATTTTATGTTCATTTTAAGAGGAGAAACATGTGCACTATATTATAAGTCTTTTACTAATTCAAAATATTACTGTGAATTATGTAAAAAAAATAAAAATAAATAAATAATGAATTATAATTATATATATACACACACACATTAATATTTATACATTATTTCAGAGATGTCAGGTTTAGACTTTCAAGTCAACAGTATATTTATTTATGATTCATTACAGTGTATTTAAATGACTTTACTGTAAATAAAAAATAAATAGCATTTTATCAATTTTTACTATATTTGCATTTTGTGAAAAATAAAATGCATTTTTAATTTGAGTAAAAATGTTTTTTTATGTGCCATTAAAATGATTATGTACAACTCAGTATTTGAGTGTTGATTATTAAATAAATTCTGATCAATTAATTATTACATTTTATAATTTATTCAACTGGAAATAAAATTTAATAATCAATTGTTTATATACAACTTGAGTGTTGATTATTAAATTGATCTTTTTTATTGTTTTTGTAATTCAAAATATTATGCAAAAAATACATATACACATGAATATTTATACATAATTTAAGAGATGATGTCAAGATTAGACTTTCAAGTCAAAAGTATATTTATTTATGATTCACTACAGTATATTTAAATGATTATTTACTGTAAATAAAAAAATAAATTGCATTTTTGATGTAAATATTTTCAAAAGGACCATTACATTTTTTTTTTTTTTTTTACTTTTTAATCAGGTTTCTATAAAAACTGTGAAACATTTTGTTATCGACCCAAACTGTAGGAATATTGTGATGTAATGTTTGGACAGACACTGACTCTGTGTGTGTTGATGAGTTCACTGATGGAGATGTAGATCACGGGTCTGTTGAGGATCAGCGTCTCTGAATACTCGTCGATATTGAAGCGCTCCTCCGGCTCAGGCACGTCACACACAGCGTGCAGGAACTTCCTGTAGCAGGAGAGAACAGAGATGAGACAGGAAGAACACAGCCTGAGCTCCTCCTCTGAGGTCAGACACTCACCTGAACCTGGCGTGAGTGTGTGTGATGTATTCGTTCAGAGCGCGCAGGTGCACCGAGTCTCCGTGGAAGTGTTTGAGCGCGGCGCTGTGCTGAAGGATGCGAGCGATGGAGCCCAGCGTCCGCCGCTGACCCGGCAGCAGAGCAGAACTGGCGCCGAACTCCACCACGTCAAACCCGTCCGGAGCCACGACCGCAGGGTTCATGTAGCGATAGTAGATGAGATTACCCACGATCTGATCACACAAACAACAATCATCACATTATCCTGCCAAAGAACCGCCCACTTTTATGTATTTTATTATATTTCATATATACACACACACTACTGTGTAAAAGTCTTAGGCCACCACCAGCTGTTTTAGCAATGTTTTAATGACCATCCATATTTATTTTTTGGTCTTTATTATGATACAAACAGGAAATATGTAAACAAAATGTAAAAAAACTTCTTCCAGTTTCTCAAAGAAGAAAATCTGAGAAACTTATCAGATTTTGAGAGTTTTCTTGGCCTTCCAGTCCTTTTCCATTCCATTTATGTTTAAGAGAGCCGGTTCCTGCTATTGCTCAAGTGTAAGAGGAGGTCACTAAATACTTCACACTTTAGCCTAGAAAACCTGTTTTGTTTTCTGTTTTTTAAATACTGCAAACATGTCCTGCATTTTCTAGTTACATTCTAATAAAGAGAAAATAATTACATATAGTCATTATATCATTGCTAAAACAACACCTAATGGTGGCCTAAGACTTTTGCATTGTACTGAATGTGTATATCATATTATTTTATATATATATATTTTAAATGATTATTTTCTAAAAATAAAAATATATATAAAGATTTAGATTTAAGGGTGCATTTTGAGCATGTGTGAACACTGCCATCCGAACCCTGGTGCGGACCAAATAAGTGGACTGAGACCGCTGAAAGATGGGTCTCGGTCCGCTTCCAAATGAACTCTGGTGCGGTTCGAATGATGTATGAACGCAACACGGACCAAAGACATGTAAACAAACCAAAAACAGGAAGATGAGACCCTAAAAAGGACAGAATCCTCACGCGTATCGGTTTTTCTCATCATAGTCGCGAGTTTGCCCATCACAGGCGTCAGACGCGTATCTCCATGCAGATCATCATTTGTGTGTGTGATGGATGGATTCCCGCCACTGTTTTGACTCTTTTACACATTTTATAAGCTCTTCACGAGTTCCCAGCTGGCCAAAATACCATCATATGCAGACGACGCACACACAACGAGAGCATTTATCTCAGCACACAGCATAGTTTTGGATGTTCAGTAAGTTCCGTCTCAAAATAGGCAATACGTCATAAAATCTGACCAATCACGTTGTGAATGTATCCCTATGCCTTTAGATTCGGTGATAAAATTGCCAATCTGAACGCTAATCGGACCAGGACTAAATGTTTTTTTTCTTACAAGTCTCAGTCAACTACAAGTGTGAACGCACCCTAAGATTTTTAAAAAGTTTATATACAAACTTATATAATATGTTTTATATACACATGCATTAAACATTAAATAATCAAAACAGGTTAAGTAAAATATAATTAATACATAGTGCGTATATGTAGCGAAAGAGTTCATTTCTCTAGCGAACTAACAAGCTGTGGACACTGAATGGCATTTCTGAGGTAAATGTTACGTTACATTTTGCTTACAAGACGTTTCATTGATGTGTTTCCGTGGTTGAAACACTGATTGAGCGATTACACAAGATACATTTCAGTAAGTTGTACTGTATCTTTCAACATACCTTCCGATGTTCATTTAAGTTTATTCTGTAACTAGTATTAAAGAGGAAGAGATGATCACGTTCACTCGCGCTGTGCGCTGCCTCTTGAACTGAGATCTGTCACGCCACATCAGAGCGGCAAAACGGCATTTATTGTTTGAATTTTGTGATAAAATTGACTGAATTTGAGGGATGAGACTTTATTTTTCTTATCGAAAGTAACGAAACACAGAGCTTATTGCGATTATTAAAGTGGTTAATGGGCTACAACACTGTATTCGTCGCTACAAATGTGTACCGAGCCGAAAGACGCCATCATATGCACACGTGTACTGTTACACCTCTAATGTATGTATATATATATATATATATATATATATATATATATATATATATATATATATATATATATGATTATCTGAGTTTTGATAAGAGTACCTTGTACAGCTCGTCCTCACTGGCCTGAGGAAACTTCTCCTTCAGGGCGTCTCTCAAAACTTTAGCAGTGTAACGCAAACCATACCTGTTCAAGACACACACACACACGTGTAACATCACGTAACATGTGAGTGAGAACGTTTAACCATTCTGACACAAGCTAAACACATGCAATATAAAGATTTAAGATATAAAATAAAACACCAAATTTGAGAAAAATCAGTTTTAATAACTAATAACTAATATTCAGTCCCATCAGGATTTCACAAAACTTTTTTTATTTTATTTTCGCAGGCCAGAATTTCCTGCAGCCTCTTTTTAGTTTTATTATGGAAATATTTGGGGTGTTTTTCAGTGTCGTTTTGCAGTGAAAAGCCATCAATAATCATTATGTTGTGTAATTAGTATTAGTAACAGTAAGAGCACAATTGTGCAAATCAATTGTGGTCATTTCGCATTAATTCTTAAAGTAATTGTATTCTTACCGTCACAAATGCTAATTCTAAATCTTGGAGGCACTGAATATAGTGACCTAATTTAAGAGTTTATTTAAGTGTTTGTTGTGTTTTTATTGTAAATTTTAAATATAAACACACACAAATAAATGAAGGTTTGGCAAGCAGAAGAGTCCTCTTTCATAAACATCTCTAACCTTTGACCTGTAGTGTATATGTGTATAGTCATGAAACACGTACGGTAGTTTGTGCGTGTTGCTGATGATGGCGTGCAAGACGCGCTCCGTGAGGTTCTTCAGGTTGGTGATGGAGATGTTTAACCTCTGCTGGACCTCAGAATGACTCAAGGCCTCCTCGACGCTCACCTCATACGGCAAACAACTGAAACACACACAATGAGATTATAGCTTCATCTACAGCAGGTGATGTTTATGTCATATAAGAACGGAGTTCACACAGGAATCAGTTTCTACATCATTCATACGGACCTCTTCTGTCCCGTCTGGCTCTCTGTCTGGTTGATCCAGCTCTTGTAGATCTCCACGGGGTCGGTGCGGATGTTGAGCGTCCGGTCCTGTAGAACCTCTCTGATGGCCGGACCCAGGACGTCCTTCAGCGCGTTCTGACCGCGAGCGTGACGGTAGAAACTCACCAGCATCTTTATGACGGTGGGGCTTCCTGTGACCACTTCCTGCGGCCGGTCCACCTTCACTCTGCACAGATTTCAGCGCTGTCATGAACAACATGAACCAAACTCTTCCAGTCTCAGATACGACTACAGTGTTTGAGGGCAGATGCTGTTCAGTCAATGAACACCATAGGCTGGCATTATGCAAATTAGGTTCAGCAGGAAGTGAGACTGGAATTACTGATGACTCGTTTCAGCAGTTCAGAATCGATTCTTTCTTTTAGGAGAATAACTTTATTTATCTGCACTTTGATCTTTGAAACTGTGCAGAGCTTTTACATTCACAAACAGCTTTATTACACACTGCATGAAAGGGAATATCCCAAAAAGCATAATAGGGGCACCTTAAATCATTCTTTTCAGTGGCTACAGCATGAGACACATGAGTGTGTGGTGTGTGTGTGTGGTGTGTGTGTGTGTGTGTGTGGTGTGTGTGTGTGTGTGTGTGTGTGTGTGTGTGTGTGTGTGTGTGTGTGTGTGTGTGTGTGTGTGTGTGTGTGTGTGTGTGTGTGTGTGTGTGTGTGTGTGTGTGTGTGTGTTCATACTGGATCTCGTGGCGCAGCGCGGCAGTGAAGAGCTGCAGCAGCAGGAAGGCCTCCCTGCAGTCTGAGCCGTAGTTGAAGAGAGTGAAGATGACCGTCTCCATGAACCTGGTGCTCTTATTCTGAGGCATCAGGAAGATCAGCTGAGCCAGATACAGCGGCTGGGTCTAGAAACACACACACACACACACACACACACACACACACACACACACACACATTTCAAAAGAAATATCTAAACCAGAGATTCCCTTTTGTCTCAGTCAAACCTCTTTGATCTATTCAGTTCACTTAAATTTGTATATTGCTTTTCACAATACATTCTGTTTCAAAGAGCTTTACTGAAAAATGCTTGTTTCAATGTTACAATTAGGAAGCTAATATTTCAAAAAGATCACAACAAAAAAAAAGTCTGAGATTTTAAGTTCATTTTTCAATAATTCAGTAACACATTTGCATGTTCACAGGTCTCTGATGGCGGTTTATGAAGGTATATCACATGACATGCAGAATTTTTTTGTATTTTAGAATTTTGGTTGATTTTATTTTTTATGTTTTAATGATTAAATTAATTTTTAGTCTTTTGATTATTTTTAAAAATCTTGAATTTTATATTTTTATGAAAGAACTCATTTTTAGTGTTTTTGATGATTGTTTTTCTTTTAAAATTATTTGAATTTTATTTTTTTATATTTAATTTTCAGTGTTTACATAGATTGTTTATTTTTAAATATTTTATATTGTTATAAGCAAATTCATTTTTAGTGTTTTTGATGATTGCTTTAAAATATTTCAATTTTATATTTTTATGATTTAATTTTTATATATATATATATATATATATATATATATATATATATATATATATATATATATATACATATACACATATACATATATATAATTTTTGTTTTTATGAGTGAATGCATTTTAGTGTTTTTGACAAATGTTTGTATTGTAAAATGATCTGAATTTTATATTTTAATGATTTAATTTTCAGTGTTTTATATAGATAATTTATTTTTTAAATATTTTAATTTTTTGTTTTTATGAGTGAATGCATTTATAGTGTTTTTAATGATTGTTTTTATTTTAAAATGTTTTGGAAGTTTATATTTTCATTATTTCTCTGTAAATGTTTAGTGACAGTACAGTGCATTCAGAAAATATTCAGACTTTTTCACATATTTCACATTCATGTTGCAGCCTTATGCTTATGCTAAAATTCTTTAAAATATTTAAATTTATTTAAAAGCCATTATGGGGTGTGGAGTGTAGATGTTATTACAAATATAATATAATGTTATTACAAATCTGTTTTTTGCTTTGTCATTATGGGTAATGGAGTGTTGATGTGAAAATAATAATAATAATACTTTAAAGCATATTAAGCTGCAACATAAAATGTGAAAAAACGAAGGGGTCTTTCTGAATTCACTGTATTTATTTTAAAATTAAGCATTTATTTTAATTTTTATGATTTCATTAATTAGTAGCTTCAATTCACAAACCCCAGTCTCCATCTAAATATGCTAATATAAACGCGCGCGCGTGCGTGTGTACCTGCAGCAGGTAGAAGAGGTGCTGATAGGCCTCCAGTTTGTCTCTCTTCTCTTTACTGAGAGCTTTCAGGCCCTTGTGTTTGTCCAGCGCCATCATGTCACTCAACTGCTCCTTATTCTTCTTAGTGAGCTTCTTACAGTGAGACACCACCTCCTACAGACAGACACAGTCAGTCAGAGAGACGAACAGAGCTGTGGTGTCTCCGCTGCCTTTACTGACCTGTAGAGTGACTCTGTTCCGGACCAGCAGGCCGATCTTCAGGTCCATGAGGTCCAGGTCGGCCTCCAGCTGTCTGTTGGCCCGGATGGATCTCACCACGTCCTCTCTGAGGCGCAGCAGCTCCCCCTCCTGACGGATGTCATTGTCACCAAACTCCAGCAGGTGAGCGAACTTGCGCACCACAGACAGCGGCGGCGCGCTGGAGTGAACTGAACCACACGAAACACATTCACAGAACATCAAAAATGCAGCCTTGGTGAGAAGAAGAGTTTTAAATCTGAATTATTCCAAACTTTTCAACGGTAGCGTATCACAAATATTGTGAAAAGACTGTCAAGCGTATCATCAGTGACTGACCCAGTAAGCGATACTCCTCGCGGGCTCTGCTGGCTCTGAAGAACGCCTGGATCCGGATTACAGCTCTGACCTGACAGAGAAATAAAACACAGATGAAAACACGTGCGGACACACACTCATCATGATGCCGGACGCAGGCGTGTCCCTCACGTGTCTCCTGAAGTAAGCGAGCCGGGCGAGATACTTCCTGCGGGCGAGCCACATCTTCACTGCGGCCTGGATCTGAGAGCACAGAGAGTCAGACGTGAGTCCAAACACACAAACAAACCGTTTCCTGCGAGTCTGACGGTGTTGTGCTTTACCTTGATGACGGCTCTCCAGTTCTGGTACAGATACTGCAGTCTGTGGCGGTATTCTCTCTGCTGTCTGTATCTCCTCCAGTGAGACTGAGGACACAAATTCAGCACTGTGACTTTCACTGCATCTTACATCATTAGAGTTGTAAATGTATCAAAAGTAACACTATTATTAAATCATTTAAAAATAAAGTACATTATTTAAAACTTTTTCTTAATTCTAAATAATTAAGTCTAAACTTTCAGATTTGCACACTAGTTCTCCCATGAACGGTATGTGAAGACGTTCAGGCGCAGGTGAGTCTCACCTGGATGGTGACGACGGCAGGCAGCTGCGTGTTGAGGAAGTGCAGACGCTCAGCCAGCTTCTGTCTCAGAAGGAACCCTCGGATGCGCGCCTGCAGCTGCAGCACTAGCGTCTCGCTGGCCTTCCACTGCACGTCTCTGCTGTGGGCCGCAGTCACACTACTGCACACCGCCTGCAGGGGGCGTCAAACACACGGTATCCTCACTGTGTGCTCTGCTTGCATACTCAGTATGTTTTACAGGTGTAGGTTTTTTGTGGTGTGTCTCACCTGGATCTCCTCGTGCGTCAGGAAGGTGCTGTTCTGAATGAACCCCTGAGGTCTTTCCCAGCTGCCCTCCAGTTTCTGCAGGTGAAAGAAATAAGAGCTGCTGTCCGGCAGTTTCGTCCTCATCCACGGACTTCTGTTTTCACCTGCCCAACACACACACTTCAAAGGATTAGTTCACACTTTGGATTAGTGGACTTCACTGGGGTTGAAGGTCCAAATGTCAGTTTCAGTGCAGCTTCAAAGAGCTCTACATGATCCCAGACGAGGAATAAGAGTCTTATCTAGAGAAACCATTGGACATTTTCTAAAAAAAATTAAAATTATATAGTTTTTAACCACAAATGCTCGTCTTGCACTGCTCTGTGATGCTCCACGCATTACGTAATCATGTTGGAAAGGTCACGTGTGACATAGACGGAAGTACTGATCCAGTGTTTACAAAGTGAACGTCAAAGACTAAGTCAGCCTTTGCTAAAAAAAGGTAAAACAACGATGTCAGATGATTTTGAAGTTGGAGGAGAAAATGAGATGGAGTTTTTCGCTCTACCGCGGTACTTCCGCCTACATCACACGTGACCTTTCCAACATGATTACGTAATGCGTGGAGCATCACAGAGCAGTGCAAGACGAGCATTTGTGGTTAAAAAGTATTTTTTTTAGAAAATGTCCGATGGTTTCTCTAGATAAGACTCTTATTCCTCGTCTGGGATCATGTAGAGCTCTTTGAAGCTGCACTGAAACTGACATTTGGACCTTCAACCCGTTGAACCCCAGTGAAGTCCACTATATGGAGAAAAATCCTGGAATGTTTTCCTCAAAAACCTTCATTTCTTTTCCACTGAAGAAAGAAAGACATGATCTTGGATGACATGGGGGTGAGTGAATTATCAGGAAACTTTAATCCTTTAAATTCATCAGTTTGTGGTGTGTGTTGTGTGTGTCTGTGTTGGACTGACCCTCCAGTGTTTTGGCCCGCAGCAGGGCGCTCAGCTCCATCTGGTACCCAGCAGCACATTCGGACACCACGCTCCGCAGCGCCACCTCAGGCAGACGCAGCACACGCAGCGTCTGAGACGCTTTCCCCTCTTTAACAGCCTGATTGACTGCGGCCAGACCCAGACACACTACACAATACAGGAAATTATTAACATGGTTCCTTGAAAGTGACGTGATGAACTCTTACAATATAAACCTGTAGGGCACATAACAACTGCACTTTAATTAAATAATTTATATGCAGTTATATGTTTATCAAGCATGTTCACTCACTCTTCAGCGCTTTCTGAGTGTCCTGATTGGCCAGTTTCACACCTTCCTGAATGTCAGCCAACCAGAGCTCAGCTCCAGGGTCACGGCTCACCTGCGCAGACAGGAAATGAGTGTTTGAGCTCAATCTAAATGAACCATCAAACCAATTATATTTTTTTGGGTGTATATATATATATATATATATGTATATATATGGTGGTTTATGGTCCTGATATCATGCAGTAACTCATCACTAACACACCTCTGCCTTGTGTCGTTTGGCTCGGGTCAGCAGGTCATGGTAGCGTCTGGCGTTGTGCGGCAGCACCTCCTGCAGGCCGCTGGAGGGCAGCATCAGAGCAGAGAGGGTCTTCTGAGGATCACTGCGACTCAGAGCCTGATTGATCAGACCGATGGTGAGAATCTCTGTGGAGATCAACAACGACAAAACGATTACTAAAGCTGTAAACTAATTATTATAACCAGAGCCACTCTGAAGCATTTCTGATCGACTGACGTTCATGTTCCTTGTGAGAGGCCGTGTTGACGGCGTTCAGTCCCGTCTGCAGGTCGTTCCAGGTGAGAAGAGCTTTACCTGACCTCCTCTTCTGCTCACACAGCTCCTCGAAATACCTGAACACACACTGTTATTACTGCAGGAACCTAGTGCTGAACCTTTAGACAAAATCTAAAATAAAAAGTCTGCATGTTTTTTGTTGAGTATCATATTTCGCTTTTTATAGTAAGAATATGGAGCTCAATTTTATTCAGAATCCCAAAATGAACTCAAACATGATCCAGCAGGCTTTATATGATTAATATATTTATATACTCCAGATGATCTGATAATAACAGTGTTACAGTGATTTTACCACACAAAACATGGTTTTACCCTCTTAACTGTCGGCTTTTTTATTTAATATGATTATTTATAAAAGCACACAGTAATAAAATCTTGATCTTTTCAATGATAATAGTGAGATGTCCATATATATTCATATTGAGAGTCTTATAAGTGATGTTCTGACCTCTGAATCAGACTGTCATCGATGTCAGCGAGTCCAGCGGCAGGACTGACCAGTGTAGCACTGAACGCACCGAAGTCTCTAACCTCCACAGCCTGATTAACCAGAGCAACCGCTGACAACATCTCTACTGCAACAAACAACTCCTCCTGCTGCAGCTCGCCCTACACACACACACACACACACACACTCCATCAGATGATTTACAACTTTATCTGAAAACAGTGAATCAAAATTAAACAATAAAACAGAACGGACTAACAGCTGTAATTGTAAAAGTTTTCAAAAAGAGTTTTACATGTAATACTTATTTCATATGCAAAGATGTTAGCCAATCATAACAGAGGGGGTTTACATTGAAGTCTTAAAGGAGACACGCCCATTTAAACTCTTTAGCAGCAAATAAACATGAATGAACATCAGAAGGAATGTTGAAAGATACAGAACAACTTACTGAAATTAATCATGTCTCATGTAATCGATCAATCGGGAAATACGTCTATAAAACAGCTGGAGAACAATATGATCTGGTATCGTCACATTTACCTCAGAAAACACATTCAATGACCATAAACTCGATAGTTAGATAGAAAAGCGTTTTGATACATATATGCACTAGATTATATATTCATTATATTTTTACCTAACCTGTTCTTTAATATTTAATACATGTTTGAATAAATCCGTCATCAAAAGTTTTATTGCAGCCATCATTTAAATTTTTATACTCTTATACAACGAGTAGAAGCATAATTGTCATTAAATACTTATTATATTGTCGTTTTAAGAAAGCTTCCTTATCTGCAATATAAATGTTTGTACACAAATTAATTACAAGTACTGTATGGTTATGAATCTAAATGAAACGAAATGAAGCTTGTGAATCGAACCAGATCGTGAAATCTGTGTCAATGCCCAGCCCTAGTGAAACATTCCTTTACCTGGTGATAAAAGTATGGTTTAGAACGACATTAACCCAGGGTTAAGTGCCGTGTGAACGCCCTGCAGCGTGTTACCTGTGGACACTGGTGCTGCAGCGGAGCCAGCTCTCTCTGGTAAAGCTCCGCAGCGAACGGATAGACATCTGGCAGATTAGCATCTGGGTTCATTAGTGCCCGAACCGTCTGACGAGCTTCTCCACGCCGCACAGCCTCGTTTATTTTACTCACCGCCTGCTGCACTGCACACAGATAAACACAAACACACCCCTTACTGCACATGAACTCACATTTTAAAAGGTCAGATCATCCAATATAAGAATTCTGTCATCAATTACTCACCCTCGTCTAATGCTGCGTCCCAATTCACCTACTTATACTATGCCTTAAAAGTATGTACTTTAACGGACTGCTCTGTCGATTAGTTACATGTGTCCTAAACAGCCGCCACAATCAATTTTATTTAATTTCCTACCATATCGGAGAGAAACGTAGTCGCACGTTGAACTGCAGTCATGCCGAAAACACTCCTCGTATATTTTCATAATGAACCATTTAAAATTTAATAACCAAATGTATCTTTATAAAAGTTGCAGATGAGATATAATGTGGAAAACAATGAATAAATATCTTTTCGTCAGGCTAGAGACTGATTATTAATCACTCAGACCCCTTTATCTAAACCTCTGTACTTAACTGTCGGTCTCACGCATCCGCCATGTTTGTAGTTTTTAACGCTTTTTATTTGTGTTTGTAGTTCTAATCAAATCCTCATCCAACACACAATGGGTAATATTAGCTGTTCACAGATCTGCACTTCAGATCCAGATTTCTTTGGATGCTTGTACTAATTTCAACATGCATAATCTGAGACAGTAATTCTAATTTAGGACAGATAGTATGCGAACTGGGACGCAGCATAAGACTTTTCATGTGTGGAACACAAATGAAGCTATTTCTAATGAAATATGAGAGATTTCTGTCCCTCCGATGACTCTGATGCTTTAAAAAGTTCATAAAGAGATGGTCAAATTAATCCAAGTCTCCTGAAGAGATATGATCGCTTTATGATGAACAGATTTAATTTAGGTTTTTATATAAACATTGATCAGCGAACATAAACAGAAGCTCAATCATACTTGCGTGAGAACAAACCTCATTGGTGCCACATTTGAGTAGCGTATCAATGTTTATATGTGAATAAAGTCTAAATTAAACCCGTTTATCATACCATCTCTTCATGAATGTTTTGAAGCCTCAGAGTGAACAGACTTTCAACGCAGGAACAGAAATATCTCAGGTTTCATTAAAAATATCTTCAATTGTGTTCTGAAGATGAAGGAAAGTCACATGAGTAGTTGAACTGATTAACTGCACGTTTGACTGACTGGTTCGATCTCTCTGCGCGTCCTCGTTGGCCATGTTGACGGCCTCCTGTAGTTCGTCTCTCTCCAGAGGATCCACACAGCCCAGATCCTGTCAAACACACACTTCAGTCACCGGTGGACGGTACGGTTATGAGCAAGAGATGATGGTGTGAGTCTCACCAGGGCTTTCTGCTCTCGATCAGCACTCATCTGCTCCAGGTACCAGCCGGCATGATCCCGGACCAGTCCTCTGAGCGCCAGGTTAGGGTTCTGCAGGGCGCACATCAGCGCCAGCGGATCACTGCAGTCTAACGCCTCGTCCACCCGCTCCACCGCCGCTTGCACTGCGACACAGAGAGAGAGAGAGCTGTCAATCAAACACTGGGCAATACAACAACAATAGAAAGAAATAAAAAATTATTAAAAAAAAGACTGATTACATTTACTCAGATGTTAAATGTGACTTAGATGAGCATCGCAATGTAATTTTTCCTAATTATTGAAATTTAGGTTTTGTTGTGAAATATGACTCAGACATGTGACTAATGCACTCACTGTTGACTCTGTTAATGGATTCTTGTATTTCTCTCTGCGTCAGATATTCCTCATAAATGTCCTTCTCTGCTGATCCGTTTCCCTGTAAAACACAGAAACGTTCACATCCGCTCGACAGCAGCGCTTATTATTCTGAGCTCATGTGACCCTCTCACGTTTGTTCGCGCCCGCGCTGCTTTCTGTGCCCGCGCCTGCCGCAGCATCTCCTGGTAGACGGGCGTGAGCTGGTCCTGCAGGCCGTTCAGCATGGCGTTGGGGTTCCGCAGGGCCTGAGCCGTGACCTCCACACAGCCGCGGTCCACTGCTTCATTGATGGCGATCACAGCCGCGTGCACTGCAGACAGAAGAGACCGAACACTCACTCCCAGCATTCTTTTCTCCTCTGACTTAAGCTTAAAGTCAGCATGAAATCACAATAGACAATTTTGTAGTATTAGCACTTTTTGCAGTGTCACACACCTGCCGCCTCGTCCACAGAGAGCTCATTGGCCAGAATCCCTCCGATCTTACTGAACGCTGGCATCTGAATCCCATATTTATCCAGCTCCAGTTTCATGTTGTTGATCTCCTCCTCTGCAGAACACACAAAAACACTTTATAAAACACACTGAGGTCAAAGTATATTAACATGCGCACAGGGCAGATGGTGGCGTCACTGTAGAATTACTCATAAAGGAAATTAAAACACGTTTTACCCGTGAACTTGACCTTCCCACACAGGTCGTGGATCTGAGGGGCGAGTCCCAAACGAAACAGGTACAAACTAACACGAGAGGAAACAATTAATAACCACAATGATCATGTTATTTTATAATTCTCAATGATCTGGAGTAGTTCTGACCTCAGAGCATGAATGCAGTAAACGGCTCTGGGCATGTTCTTCTTATCGTACACGTCCGTCGTCTCTGGATGAAAGATCTGCAGAATATACAGCAGGAATCATCTTCAGGAATATGAGATATTCACTACAGTCCACATGAAACGGTTCCTGTTTGAGTTGCAGTGGAATTATGGGCTGTGTGATTTACCGTTGGCAATCCGACCTCCATCATGGCGTTCCTCCAGTGGTTGATGTTGTCAGTGTGACGGAACTGAAGCCCGGAGGCCTGAGCAGAAAAGATCAGAGATTCACAACGATCACATGATAATGGTGTGACATTATGCTATTTTAAAGGTTCGTAATGTTGTTTTGGAGTCTCCTGAAACAGGTTTACATGCATCTAAATTCAAAAACACTTTAATTTTCTCATAATATCCACTGCAGCATCAGCTCCTTTCTCTCAGTGTCTGAAACAGTTCGATCAAGGATTCGTTCTCTCTAAACCCCGCCTTTCTGAGAGCTTCCTCTTCTCTGATTGGTCAGATGGCCCAGTCTGTTATGATTGGCTCATCCTTCTGAAGTGCATCAAAGCAGATTCAAAGCGCGAACAACACGAACCAAACTCTTTCAGTCTCAGCTATTACTACAGTGTTTGAGGGCGGGGCAAAGCAGACGCTGTTCAGCCAATGAAGACCATAGGCTGTCATTATGTAAATTAGTTACAAACCTACGCAGATTCAGACTGCTGACTAGTACATATTCCTTTGAATCCACTGGCATCAATGACACGTTTACCGTAATTAATCGCTCACCTTGTATCGCTCCTGATCCAGGTCGTAAATCTTCTTCAGTGGAACCACATTAGGAGCGAAACAGTGGCCCAGTTTAGCCAGATAAACGCCATTTCTCAGCGCCTCCTCCAGCTCAGTGGGAGCAGGTAACTCCTCCTTCAGACACGCCTCCATCCACCTGACAGCACGACAAACACCTTCAAGGGTTAGTTCACCCAAAAATGAGATTTCTGTCATTAATTACTCACCCTCATGTCGTTCCACACCCGTAAGACCTTCATTTATCTTCAGAACACAAATTACGATATTTTTGATGAAATCCGAGAGGTATATGACTCAATATCTATAATCAACACTTTCAAGGTCTTAAAGACATGGTTAAAACAGTCATGTGACTGCAGTGGTTCAACCTTAATGTTATGAAGAGACTTTCTGTGCTCAAAAACAAAACAAAAATAACGGCTTTATTCAACAATCTCTTCTCATTCTCATGTCATTCTCATTCGTTGTTTACGCGCTTCCAGGTTCATCGTCAGAACGCCGACTCATTATTGGCCGGCTCCTGCGTCAGCATCACACGCATGCGTCGTGCTGATCACATGACCAGCTTTGGCCAATACTGAGCCGGCATTCGGACGGAAGCTTCACTGTGTTACTGCGTCACCTGTGTAAGGATAATGACACAGAAGAGATTGTTGAATAAAGCTGTTATTTTTGTTTTGTTTTTGCGCACAGAAAGTATTCTTGTCTCTTCATAACATTAAGGTTGAACCACTGCAGTCACATGACTGTTTTAACCATGTCTTTAGTACCTTTCTGGACGTTGAAAGTGTTGATTATATTATATGACTCATATACCTCTCGGATTTCCTCAAAAATATCTTAATTTGTGTTCTGAAGATGAATGAAGGTCTTACGGGGGTGGAACGACATGAGGGAGAGTAATTAATGACAGAAATTGGTTTGTACAAACTTTGACTTGTCTGAAGCAGAGCACTGATGTGGAATAACATGCTTTGCTTTTCAATAAAATACTGCAAAAAAGTTGTTTCTTTATCTGATTAATTAAATAAAAACTTATTACTGAGATCGATTATTTAAAGTGTTGAAATAATTGTTAGAACACATTATGGATAAGATTTCACCAAGAAATGCATCAGACACACCTCGCAGCAGATGTGTATGTGTGTGAGTGAGTGTGAGTGTGTGTGTGTGTGTGTGTGTGTGTGTGTGTGTGTGTGTGTGTGTGTGTGTACCTCTTGGCCTCCTCCAGGCGGCACAGGTATTGATAAGCCACATTCTGAATCCTCTGTTCATCCATTTCTTCTGCGGTCAGACGCTCATCTGAAATCAACACAAAACCTCAGTGACATATAAACACACAATCACTCATCCGTGATTCCGTTTTGTTAGTCTGACGTGAATCTCTAGTTTTTTCATTGACATGAATGTGTTTTAATTCAGTACTTACAGCCGGACCGGGTCTGAACACCGTCCCCCATCTCTGTTCTGTCAATATCCGATCAATCGCGTTCTGATAAATCGACACAAACGCACGCGCTGACCTCTGACAAGCGATTTTCTTCTTAACAAACTGCTTCAGTCTGAAGCCGCAAATTAGTGACGCTCTCAGTCGGTTGCTTTAATAGATGTTTAACGCATCTATAACGATAACTAAGATTAAACTCTCATTCGGCTCTGATTAATAATTCAACTATAAAAGTCGACTGAAAACGCGAGAGCTCCCGTCTGTCAGTTGTTTACGGTTTGAAAATGTCCCGCCCGCTTCTCATTGGCTCCCGCACGACTCCGCCCACTTGATGACGGCGGGGTGAGTCGCTGTGCTTTATGGGTATTGTAGTGTAAATGATTTTCAAACAGCATACCAGCGAGTAAAGAGAGTCTGTTTGTTTGAATTATTGTTTATATGTCTTGTATGTACTGATTTGTTCTGTTTGTTAATATTGCAGTAATAATAATAATAAAAAATAATAATAATAAAAATCGAGTCTGTGTAGCCTACTTGTATTTTTTATTCATTTATTTATTGAGATTTTCTGTTCTGGAGAATGTTTTGGAAAGCAAAAAATATCTTTTATAAAATACAAATATGTTATGTTCATAATGAATTCATCATTTTAGGTGAATGTTATTTTTATAAATGTGGATGTTCACAGAAGAAACAGAAACGTCACGGCCGTTTCCATGGAGACGGAGGTAAACAGGTGTGCACAGAAAGAGAGACACCTGTCTGTCTGCTCACCTGTTTGTACATCGATCAGCTCCGATATTTCCGACATGATTTTAAAGGACAGATATCGAACATCAAACATGACGCGCATCATCCGAGGAAACACGTGTAAGTGACCGTGAGCGTCTCTTTCAGAGCCAAACTCGAGTAAATTAGTGTGGAGAACGTCCGTTCTAGTTTTATTCAGTATGTTATATTGTTTACTCTAGTTTTATGTCGTATATTCTTTCTGTGTCACTGTGTGTGTAATGAGTGTGTAGTTTGCTGCGGTAATTGTGTGTTTTAGTGACACTCTAGAAGACTGATGAATGATTCATTAGAGAAGTGTGAATTAATCCTCTCTGCCACTTTAAAACTGTCCTGCTGTTCAGAAAGAACAAAAATACATTCTAAGAACGTTTTGCTAACGTTCATATTAAGAAACGTTATTTCTGAACGTTCCATGAACACTCAAAACTTGACGTCCGTGTTTTAAAACGTTTTTTCTTGGCGCTGCGAACATTCCATTTTATCATTTTGCAAACATTATGGGAACGTCACTTTTGAAAGTTCTCTGAACGTTCTGACACAATTAACGACATTTAAAAAAACTATGCTAACGATTTTTTGTTCCCAGAACGTTAGTTTTTGGTTCACTGAACGTTTTTTTTTAGGTTAGCCAGGAAAGTTTGCTTAACAGAAACATAACGAAATGACCGTTAATTTTTAAATTACGCGAATTCGCGGCTTTCTGTGAAAAGCGCGCGCAGAAAATGAAGGTAGAAACAAACCATTTTGTGTGCTTTTTACACTAATTACCCTGGCATTACATTTTTTAGCGATAAAGTTGGATTTATCTGATCATTATAACTCGTTTAGATTGATAAAATATCTAAATTTTATTAAATGTTGTATTAAACTAATTTCAGAGCTCTGAAATAGGTCATTACACAAAAACAGGTTAGTTGGTTATAAAAAAGAATAACCTGAAAATAACCTTTAGAGAACGTTCTGTATATAAAAATAACCTCCCTGCAACATGGTTGCAAAAACTAAAACCTAAAAAGAACGTTCCTAGAACATTATTATGTAGTTCCCCCCTAAAAAAATAACCAAACGGGAACCAAATACTAACGTTAAGGGAACGTTTTGTGTTTGCTGGGTCATGTTTTCGTGCTGATGTTTTGAGAACAATAAAGACCAGATAACTCTGAACGAACGTTCTATTAATGTTACTGGAAGAACGTTTGTTCGTAACTTTGAGAGAACCTTGACAGAACGTTCCCTGTTATAGCTGGGATATCTGATGATTTTTTAAAAACTTAAATACTTTGAACTAAGTCCTAGGTACAATTTACTTTCCTTAAAAAGCTTCAGATTCATGTGAAATATTCCGGGGGTTTTAAACTCATTACATTCATGCATTCAGCGGACGCTTTTATGCAAAGTGACTTACATTATATTCAAATTATACATTTTATCAGTTCATGGATTCCTCGGGAATCGAACCCATGACTTTGTCGCTGCTACAGGAACACATTAATGCCCAGATATTTTTTTCCCAGATGTCTTACATCTAATTATTTGCACAATTGTTTATTGTTTGCGTCTAAATGATTATAACACAACAACTTTAGTTAACTGGCCATTTATCTCTATTTAAAAACATCCACCTCTTTATGGACAAGTATAACCGGTTCTACTCGACCCGCTCCGAGCGGGATGCGAACCATGGTCTCCGGCGTGGGAGTCAGGTACTCTAACAAGGAAGCTAAAGACCACAACCTCTAGTGAGGTTTACACACACAGCTCTAAATGGCGTACGACAATTACACTCACCCCCCTAAACCGCACTCCCATCCGGGTCACGGCACCAAATGTAACCGGTTCTACTCGGTGCGACTCCCACTCCGGAGACCACGGTACGCGTCCAGCTCGGAGCAGGTCGAGTAGAACCAGTTACACAAGCACATAACATCCCTCCTCCTCCGTGTCTCAGGCTGAGCATCATGTGTTCCTGTGATCTCCTGTGAGTTCATGGCCTCTGATGGGTCTCCAGTCAGAGACGCTCGAGAGAAGCAGAAGCAGAAGAGGAAGAAAGCCGATCGGAGCAGATGTGATGTGGAGGAAACAGACGCTCAGGTGGAGATTGAGAGACTGACGGCAGCTGGACATGCAGCGCTGCAGACCGGAGACAACAACGCAGCGCTGCGGTGCTTCAAGAGCGCATTAAAAGCTGCCGCAAAGGTACCTGAAATCATGACAGTTGAAGAGAATGTAGTTTATTAGTCCCATAAACCACATTGCATTAGAGAAACACATCAGTAAAGCCTAATGAGTTGAGCTCTCCTCCAGCTCAGAGAGAAGAGACTGCAGAGGACCTGTGCGCTGAACCTGGGCGCGGCGTACGTGGAGGCGGGTGAACCTCAGAAGGGGCTGGACGTCCTGTCGCGCGCGCAGCCGGGCGAGAGAGGCGAGCGGATCGCAGACCTGCAGTTCAACCTGGCCGCGGCTCACGAGGCGCTGGGAGAGCAGACGCAGGCCGCGCGCCACTATCTGCAGGCCGCGCAACTGTACCGCTCGCAGGGGGACGCCGCCGCCGAAGGGGACACCTGCGTCAGACTCGCTCGCTGCCACCTGCAGAGGAAGGTGTGTGACGGTGCGGCTCACACTGATCGAGAACAATGATGTCGATTTGCATGCCGAATTCTGCATTTATTTAATCCTCTGCATTGTGAGTGAAGTAAAGCAGCTGTGTGTTGCTGCAGGAGTGGGACGAGGCTGCAGCGAGTTTCCGGCGAGCTGCTGAGAGTTATAAAACAGCGGGAAATACGCCTGCGGCTGCACTGGCACTGAAGGACGCTGGGAAACACATGCTGCAGAGCGGCCGCAACGCTACCGATGACATCATCAGCGTGCTGACAGACAGCCTGGAGATGAGCGCCAACATTTCAGATCAGGAGACGCTGGGTAATGCCAACGAAGAGTGACGTTTCTTGCATGAAAATGAAACGCATGATGTTCACTGGCGTCTCGTTTATCCTCACCTGTGTTTCAGGGAAGCTGCTGAATGACGTGGGTTTGAGTTTCTCTCAGATGAGGCTGTTCTCCGAGGCGTCCGAGTGTTACGAGCAGGCGCTTCCTCTGGTCGCATCTAAACCGCACAGACTGGCGGTGGTTCTGCAGAATCTGGGCGCCGTCCACAACACTCTGGGTCAGTACCAGCAGGCTGTGAGGTTCCACCGAGAGGCAGCGGCGCTCCACGGTGAGACACGAACACGCCAAACAGCACAATAATGCATTTCAGTCACATACACATGTTAAAAAGGCAATGCAATATGGCGTAATATTCTGCATAGACAACACTTCTATAATTATTATACATGCAGCTTTTATGAGCTCATATTGAGTGATTACATTAAAAAATGCTCCACACAGAACAGGACTATTGAAGAGGACCTAATATACATTTTAAAACTAAATTCTTGACGTTAAAGGTTCATGTCTATGTTATTTGTCACCTACCCATTTATATTATGAATATGTGTATTTAATAATTTAATCTTGTTTGATTTATTTAACATTTAATAACACTGTACATGGCAAACTCAGAGTAATAATGAAAATACTCATAATAACAATATGTGCAATAATTTAACATTTGTCACACAACAATATATATATATATATATATAAAAAAAACAATTTTATAATCAATTTCAGTCTGATATCTATGGAAGCTTATTTGTGCCACTAAATAAAAAATTAAAAAAGGTAATTGTGACTTTTATCTCACAATTCTGACTTTTATTCTCGCAATTGCGAGTTTATATCTCGAAATTCTGACTTTATAACGTGCAGTTGCGAGATCAAAGAAATAAAGATATTGAGAAAAAAGTCAGATTTGTGAGATATAAAACTTTTTTCTCTCACAATTGCACATTATAACATGCAATTGCGAGTTTATATCCCACAATTCTGACTTTATAACTCACAATTGTGAGATATAAAAGTCAGAATTGTGAGATAAAAAGTCACAATTACCTTTTTTATTGTTTATTTCATGGCGAAAACAAGCTTCTATAGATGTCTGAATTTTTCCAGGAGAAACCTTTTTACATTTGCATTCATTTGTTTATCAGGCGACTTCATCATGTATACATTTATATACACAACTTGCTACTAGATATTAAATATGAATAGTAAAAAAAAGAAAAATATAACAAATTAGTTTATCTTAAGGAGGTACAGTAATAACATGATAAAAAGCGCTAGAGCTGCACGATTAATCGTAAAAAGATCACTTCAAACACCTACACAATCTTACTTTATTAATGACAACGATTCTCCCGCTCTTGTAAACCTTTGACACAATCATACCAGAACATTCAAATCTGTGTTTGTGCTGCCAGAGCCAGAGAGAGCCGTTTTGAACCACACATTAGTTATTTCTGTGCTACAAATATTCAAATTATCACAGAAGTACTGAGATATAAGTTAGTATATAAACACTGAAGTCTACGATTGTGATCAGAATAGAGCAAACTACCCTTTGAAACGAACTTGGCACTTCAAAAAACGGTTGTATCAATTACATATTATTTCACTAGGTGGCGACAAGTGACTGTTAAAAAATGTATTTATTAATAAATTTATTATTAACTGTATTTAATAATGGGTCATTGAATTCATTCAAACATTTTCCAGCAATTAGAGTCAGCAATTTATATTTTGTCAGAACCTCTAGTAAATTAGGTGTTATTTTGTTTGGTTGTATATTCAGAATCGTGGGAGAATCGTGATCTCTATTTGAAACCACAATGGTGTTCTACATAGTGCCAACAATACAGTTTCAAAATGTCCATTAATGACATTTCTGAATAAAACTATAATTTAAAGCAGAGCATTCCAATAAAATATGCTTTATAGTCAAAGATGTCCTACAAAAAATCGCAATCTGCTAATTCTTCACCAGCTAACAGGGAACGTTCTGGCAAGGTTCTCTCAAAGTTATCAACTAACGTTCTTCCAGTGATGTTAATAGAACGTTTGTTCAGAGTTCTTTAATAATGTTCCCAAAACATTAGCACAAACACATTATTTATTTATAAACATCATGCATAGAACATTTTTAACTTCGTCTAATGTTTTTTAAATGTTACTACTTGTTTCAGAACGTTCAGAGAACATTAAAACTAACGTTCCCATAATGTTCGAAGAATGATACAATGGAAACATTCACATAACCAAGAAAAACATTTAAAACACTGGATGTTTAAAACATTCAGAGAACATATTGTTTTCAAACTAAATGGGAACGTTAGGAAAACTTTCTTAGAACATATTTTTTGTCAGCTGGGTGGATGGAGGTGCGTGAATGTTATTTTTGGTGCATCTGTAATATCATGCATCTGAACACACTGACGTGTCCCGCAGGCTCTCTGGGCAGCCGCGGTGCTCAGGGTCGGTGTTTCAGCAATCTGGGTTTCGCTCTGGTGGAGATGGACGAGCTGGAGGAGGCGTGGGAGAGTTATATACACGCCCAGCAGGCCTTCAGAGACACCGGTACTGAACCACACACACACACACACACACACCGTCTCTCTCTCTGCTACACCGCCTGTCTCTCTCCCTGCACAGACGACGCGTCCGGTCAGTGGCAGGCCTGCGAGGGTCTCGGCGGGATCAAGCTACAGATGAGAGACCCAGAGAAAGCCGCCGTCTACTATAAAGACGCACTACGATTGCTATGCAAATGCCAGGTGAGATCTGACTGTATTTACCAGAATATAAGTGCCGTTTTTTATTATTTTTATATAATCCAATTAACGTCAAGCATGTGCAAACACACACATTTTGATTTGTACATGAGCCCAAGTTTATTTGTACAGCGCATTTCGTTTCAGTTTTGTCTCTTCTGCTCATCAAGGCTGTTTATTTGATCAAAAATACAGTAAAAATTGTGAAATATTATTACAATTTAAAATAGCTGTTTTCTATGTGAATATATAGTAAACTGAAATTTATTCCTGTGATCAAAGCTGCATTTTCAGCATCATTACTCCAGTGTCACATGATCCTTCAGAAATCATTAATTCTACACCGATGTGACATATCTGTGTTGTTTTCTCTCAACCAAGCAATTTTGACCCAGTACAACTTATTTTTTAGAAAAAATACTGTACAGCTGCTGAATGTAATGACCGTTCTGTATTGATTATGCTGTGTTTGATCTGCAGGACGTGTCTAGTTCAGTGCAGGAGCGTCTGGTCAGTAAACTGAGCGAAGCATTACAGCAGAAGCTGCTCCTACAACAGGTCAATCATTCTGTCTGTCTGTCAGCAAATATTACAAATGAGATACAGGGCTGCACGATTAATCAAAATAATACTGGAATTGGGATATTGCTTGGTGAAATGCTTTGAAGAATGTGGGTATCCAAACAGTTTCTGGTCCCCGCTGACTTCCATAGTATTTTAATAGTTATTTTTTATCAGAAAAAAAACGCAATTCAATTTTTTGCCCAATCGTGCAGCCTGATCACTGACGATGTTCTTCAATCTTCCTCTCAGAGAGGAGCGGCGACACATCGAACCGTCCCGGAGCGACATCATAACCGACGGATGCCACGGTAACGCCACGCAACACTCACCTGAGTGTCTTTTTGCATGAATTAAGCTGTAGAGTGTTATTAGAGATGATGTGTGATGTCGTGTGTGTGTGCAGGTCGACGGCTGTGCGCTCTGAAGTCCAGCAGTGGAGGAGAGAGATGCCGAATGGAAATGCAGATGGAGAAAACCCAGCCAGTAAGAAGTGAACACACATCTGTGCAGATTCAGACATACAATACTCTCAACAGGAAAAACATCAAAACGTACAGATGAAACAGTGTCTTCTTTCGTTCTCAGCAGACGGGAAGCGCCACAACGAATCCATAATGTCATCAGAGTCTCGTCCGCGTCAAGAACAAGAACAAGCAGATCATCACAATGCACTTCCAGAGGCCAACAGGTCAACACACAAACACTCGCACACACTCTCACACACACACTTTCATTCAGAAACTTGACACTTTGCTTCTGAGTCTTAAAGCTGTTGAATGTGATTGTCAGGAATCTGAATAACACGTATGATAAGGCAGAGCTGCATCAGCAGAACTTCCCTTCAGAGTCCTCAGGACACGGTGAGCCTGAAAAACACACTTCACACAGATTATTCTCCGATGCATGTAGAGAGAAACAGATGAAGTAACACTGAACTGACATCTGACTCTACCTGTACAGGTGATTTGTCTGCTGAATCTTTGAAGCCGAGGCCGGTACAGATGAACGGGTACGAGTCTGTTTTCTCATATGGTTCCTTCAATGTCAGTTTTTCTGCTCAAATCTAATCTTTTTGTGAGGTTGTTCACATGACCTTTTAAAAACAGTCCAAATCAGACACTAAACAGGCAAAACTCCTAAACTGGCTCATGTAACTTAATTAATTTCACGATTCATTTAATGTAATTGCTTTAACATACAGTAACAACATTTTAACAGGCAAGTCACACAACAGTTCAGACTATGTATAAATAATGCACCCTCATCATGATGAGTTTAGAGTTAGATTGATGTAGAAATTGCATAAATGCCAATGGAAAAGCAAACAAACAGGTGTCGCACTTTACCATCTAACAGGGGACCAAAGGCATTTTGTTTATTCACTATTTCATGTCCATTTCCACACTAGTTGAAGTGTGCATGCTAACAAGTAATTTTTCTTGCACTTCAGAGTTCACTATTGTTCCCCATATAATTAAATAACATGCCATCCATATAAAACTAGACACTAATGCACTTAAAAGCCTTCTATGTTCTGTTTAAAAACAGAATCAGAAACTAAAGAGGCAAAACTCCTAAACTGGCTCATGTACCTTAATTAATTTCATGATTCATTTTATGTTATCATTTTAACATACAGTAACAACATTTTAACACTGTTCAAAGCAAGTCACACAACATATTAGTCTATGTATAAATTATACACCCTCATCATGATGAGTTTAGAGTTAGATTGATGTAGAAATTGCATAAATACCAGTCAGACTGTTTAAGTAGTTCTGATTTAATTCTACATATGAAAATCTCAAAATCTGTGTGATCGAATCCGATTGCACCACATTTAGGTGCAGTTTAAATATAGCCATACTGTAAGAAAAATATCCATAGAAAACCGAAAAGGTACTGGTAATTTTCTGCCAGAACATCATCCGTAAGTTTACGGATATTTGCTTTAACCTTAAAACACAATGTATTCGTATTTCAAAATATGGTTAAAAATCAACACGGAAAATTCCTTTATATTAACACAGTACATTGCGCCCTATTTTACAGACTTTTTTAGAGTGCATACATCTTGTGCTGATCATTTCATGATGTGAATCTTTCAGATCACACCCATTGGTCAGGAGCACTGTGACTCCGCCCTGTACTCAGCATGACAGCGATGAGGCCACACCCCTGACGAGGAGACTGAAGTCCAGATTCTGCACGGTCATGTGACAGAAACACATGTGCACAGGATAAACTCTCCATGGGAAAGAGGTTTTTTAGTTTCTTATGGAACATCCGACTGAAAACTCAAGGATTCTGGGTTCAGCATGAAAATGAGACTGAACACAAGCAAAAACTGAAACATGTCTGATAAATGATGTGAACATATTTTCTATTCAAAGAAGAGAGGGTGGATCAGATGAGCAGAGAGACTTCATCAGCAAGCCAACTGTGTGATCATAAGTCATGGGTTATTTCAGCATTTTTGATCGTCTCATTTTAGTCTCTTATCAGTTTCAGCAGACATCATGAGTGAATCTACCGGCATCACCCAAGATTAAAGCACCTGCTGTACTGAAATAAATTTTATATCAAAGCTCAATAGAGTTATTTTACACAATCTTTTCACTTTCTATCAACTGCAGTTGTGCTGTCTAGGTTTTTACACTTAAAATGATAAAATAGTCATTGCATGACAACATAAAAAGCTTAAGAAATCAGTTGTTGGTGTCTCTCACAGCCCTGAACGAAGGCAGAATATCAAAGTGAATCATAAGGTCATTTTCTAATTGGCTAGAAAACCGTGGGCCGTACAGGTGTGATTTCTCACCTGTCAATAGTGATAATATGTGTGATATTCAGCACTTTTAATGATTCCAGCTCATCATGAATGAACCACATATGTTTATCTCAGACTTTCTCGTAAACAAAATATGGAAGATGTAGCAAGGGTAACAAAAAAATAATGCATATATCAATTACCTAGAGAACTGGGAACGTTCCCAGAACTAACGTTCTAGCAAGGTTCTCTCAAACGTTCTTTCATTAACATTAACAGGATGTTCGTTCAAAGTTATCAGGTGGTCTGGTATGGCAAGCCATTTTAGCTTAAAATGTTCCCAGCGTCGTCGTAATTGCATTTTTACTAATAACAATTACACTAGTAAGAATTCCAATTAGAAAGCTCTCTGATCATCATTGTTACTAGTAAGAACTGAATTAAATAGCTCTATAATTTAGTAAAAATGCAATTACAAAGAGTAACGCTACACTCTAAAATATAACTGTAAAAATATGAAACAAATTTACACAGTAAAATACTGTTTTCCATTGAAACAGTAATATACCATAAAACAATGCATTCTGGGTAATATCTGTCATTTTAAGAAAAGAGGCCTATAGGCTACTTTCTCGAAAACGACAAATAATATTACCCAGAATGCATTGTAATATACAAAAGTAATATACTGTAAAAACAATGCATTCTGGGTAATAATTGTCGTTTTCAAGAAAGTATTCTCGAAAATGACATAATATTACCCAGAATGCATTGTTTTTACAGTATATTACTGTTTCAATAGAAAACAGTATTTTACTGTGTAAATTTGTTTTGTTTTTTTAGAGTGGAGGAACATTAAAAGCTAAAACAGCTTGCCATAGTCTGGTTCTCAAAACACAAATGGAACGTTTTTCTGAACCATTTTATTTGTATGTTTGTCATTTTTTAAATATTGCTACTTGTTTCAGAATGTTCAGAGAACGTTCAAAAGTAACATTCCCATAATGTTTGCAAAATGATAAAATGGAATGTTCCCTTAACGTTCACATAACCAAGAAAAAACGTTTATAAAACATTTTTAAAAAACTGGAGAGTTTGAATGTTCAGAGAACATTCAGAAATAATCAGCAAAATGTATTGTTTGTTAACTGAACCTAGAATTATTATGAAATTTAAATGCCCTTTTCCTGTCGGTTTATGTGGGTGGATTCTTGGACTCTCTCTCTCTCTTCCTCTCTCTCTCTCTCTCCCTCTCTCTCTCTCTCTTTCATACTTCATTCAGTCTGTACTCTCCGCAGCTCTCTTCAGTACGCCAGGATTCTTCTTCTCCTCTTCATCATGTCTTGTGCTTTATCTAAACTCAGGTCTGGATTAGAGACATGATCAGATCTGGACTGGGCAGATCTCAATCATCATCATGCGCACATTTCATGGGATGTGATATCTGGATAATCACTGACTGACAGGAAAAGGATTCAGTGCAATGGAGAAGAGTGAGTCTGGTGGATTGTGTACGGAGAAGCAGGCTGCGAGGAGGAGGATCCGAACCTCATTATACAGTAGATAAAAACACTGAGGTGAGTGTCAGTTTCAGATCCAGACGTCATCTGAGTTAGTAACTGTCTTATTTACTGAGATATGATCTCATGTTTCCTAATGTCTACATATATAGCATAGTAACACTAGAGTAAAGTTTAATGTAAGCCATCATCAGTTCAGCTCATTTATTTCTAATCTGAAACTGAATCTCTCACTGTCCTTCATATGAATCTGGGTTTGTTTGCCCTCTGACACCTCAGTTACATTCCATCTATGGAACAATATTATAAAAACGTCTTTTAAACGGGCAAGAATCAAGATGATTCTTTCATTAAAAGTCTTACGTTTAATGAACATGAATATTGCAATAATATAAAAGTGTTTATGCAGAAGGAGCACTGGTCATATATATTAAATATCTTAATATTCTAATCTGTACTGTTCAATAAATTATAAACCTGACATGAAGATCTGTATTTACAGTCAGTATAAATTACAGTGGAGTCCCAAAGTCTGAAAATGTTCCTATTTTGCATGTTATTTGCATATTACAAATTATATTTTAAAGCATAAAAAAAAATGAGAATCGACATTTTAACATCCAATAATAACATCCTATTTTGCATGGTATTTGCATATTTTCATTACAAATTATATTTTAAAGCATAAAAAATTAGAATTGACATTTTAACATCCAATAATAACATCTTATTTTGCATGTTATTTGCATATTTTCATTCAAAATTATATTTTAAAGCATAAAAACTGAGAATCAATATTTTAACATCCAATAGTAATAACATCCTATTTTGCATGTTATTTTCATATTTTTATTACAAATTATATTTTAAAGCATAAAAAAATGAAAATCAACATTTTAACATCAAATAACATCCTATTTTGAATCTTATTTGCATATATTCATTACAAATTATATTTTAAAGCATAAAAAATGAGAATCAATATTTCAGCATCCAATAATAACATCTTATTTTGAATCTTATTTGCATATATTCATTACAAATTATATTTTAAAGCATAAAAAGTGAGAATCGACATTTTAACATCCAATAATAACTTTTTGCATGTTATTTGCATATTTTCATTAAAAAGTATATTTTAAATCATAAAAATGAGAATGTTTCCATGTTATCTGCATATTTTCATTACAAATTATATTTTAAAGCATAAAAAAATAAGAATGAACGTGAATGTGCGTTTGGTGTGTTAATGAACAAACCTGATGATCACCAGAGCAGAATCTAAAGATGTCATATTCATAACGTCTCTTTGTTGTAGAAGTCACATTCATGCATTCGGCAGACTCTTTCATCCAGAGCGACTTACGCTGTATTCAAACACTCGTGTTCCCTGCATCGAACTCTGAGACAAAATCAGGGAACCTTTGATCCCCATATTAAAGCATCAAACCCCACTGAGACCGTTCAGAGGTCTTGTTCAGTGTGTGGACCTCGCCGTCAGTTCGATGGGTTTGCATTACACACACTATTGATTCTCTCAGCACACCTTGTTCTTTCTCAGTGTTTGTGAGAACTGAATTCCTGGAGCTCAAGACTCTTTCGGGTTGGCAGGGACCTGCTGTTCAGTTCTCCAGGGTCAGATTATGGCTTTAACTAAAGATCTGTGCTGGTTTCTCAGCAGGAGCTCCTGACGGCCTCTTGTTTGTGTTTAACGCTGGTTCGGTTGCCTGACTCATTTTTCAGTTATTTCTGACCTGGTCAGTTTTAATCAGAATGTCATAACTGGACTTCTCTCTATTGACGTATGCTGGTCTTTTCTTATCATTTTGTCCCTTTAAGCTCCGCCTCTTTCTTACAATCCACTGCATGCTCGTATTCAGACCCGCCTCCACTTTTGAGTGCCACGCCCACATCTCAACATCCAATCAACAACCGATGCATAGAACCAAGTCCCGCCCTACATTTTTCTCTTTTTTGATAATTCCTTAAACTTACAATACGGAAGAAAAGATCTGCCGCTACTTGTGTTTCATCACAAATACTATAATGCTTCGTTCAAATCACAAACTATGAGCAATAACAGCGATGCTTAACTAATAATGCAATAGTGCAATTAATAATTATGAATTACTGCTAATAAATATCATAATATTATTTTATTATCATTTACTACAGTTGACTGAGTGGATCAGGTATTCTGAGCTCATGTGATTGAATGGAGACGGGGACTAATTTGCATATTTATGAATCCGCATATACTAAATGAAGCAAGGGTGTCACATTCAAGGTATTTTAAGACATGAAGAACTTATTTTCACTGAAAAAAAAAAAGTTTAAATATGTCAATTTGATTATCAAAGATTAGTTTTAAAGGATAAAATTATTAACTTAATGTGGTGTGCATCCTAGCGATTTCTGAGAAGTGGATCGGACCGAGCACCAAAACACACTTATAGCCAATCAGCAGAAAGGGGCGTGTCTACATATTAAGGGGGGAGGTGCCTCTGTTGCATAGCGTGTTTGTGAATTTGGAGGCGGAGCTATCAAGGTAGGGGTGCGGTCCTTTTGAGTAGGGGCTTGTTTGTTTTGGTGATTTCAAATATCAACAGTGTTTCTCATAAATTGCTTACTGCACCTTTAAAGGGGACATATCATGAAAATCTGACTTTTTCCATGTTTAAGTGCTATAATCGGGTCCCCGGTGCATCTACTAACCCAGAAAACATGAAAAAGGATGATGAGTTGAATCAACTCCACAGCAACTACATAAATTTATCCACTAACCATTCAGAAACGTCCTAAAAGTTGTAACTTCTTCCTGAGTCTCTCCATCAGTGTCGACTCCGGTTTGAACAATGTAAGGCTGAACACCGTTACTGACAATCCTCATTTTGGCTGCGTGAGATTCTCCAGCTTTGTTGTTGTTGAGCTGTTAAAGCTCCGCCCTCTTCTGGAGCAGCAGCTCATTTGCATTTAAAGGGACACACACAAAAATGGCGTGTTTTTGCTCACACCCAAATAGGGGCAAATTTGACAAGCTATAATAAATGATCTGTGGGGTATTTTGAGCTGAAACTTAAAGTAGTGGATGCACAACACATTGAGTTAATTATATTATAATCAATGGATTGAATTTTTCATGATCTAATCAATGCATCTGTGTACTGAGTTCAGTCTCACCTCATTCAGATGTTGTTTTTGTCAGGTGGCGATCAGAGCGACGTGATGTCCGATAACTCGTCCCTGCGTCGCGTGTCTAACGCATCTCTGCTGCCTCCGCTGGCGGACTGGACTCCGCCCACCTTCACCCCTGCGGCTCAGGCTCGAGTGGCGGCCACCATGGTCCTCTTCGTCTTCGCCGCCGTCAGTAACCTGGCGCTCCTCATCAGCGTGTCGCGTGGCCGTGGCCGGCGTCTGGCGTCTCACCTGCGTCCGCTCATCCTCAGCCTGGCGTCGGCCGACCTGATGATGACGTTCGTGGTGATGCCGCTGGACATGGTGTGGAACGTGACGGTGCAGTGGTACGCCGGCGACGGACTCTGTAAGCTGCTGTGCTTTCTGAAGCTCTTCGCTATGCAAACCTCCGCCTTCATCCTGGTGGTCATCAGTCTGGACCGCCATCACGCCATCCTGCGGCCGCTGGACTCGCTCAACGCCCATCGCAGGAACAGGAGGATGCTACTGACGGCCTGGATCCTCAGCGCACTGATCGCATCACCACAGGTCTCACACACACACAGTTTTCTTTCCACCAGTCTGAAAGAAGACAGAATAGAGCTCAAAACTGAGCGGTGCATGAAAAACACGGCTGGACTATCACTGTTTGCTTCCTCTTGCAGCTGTTCATCTTCCGGACCGTCAAAGCGGAGAGCGAGGACTTCACTCAGTGCGTCACGCACGGCAGTTTCCAGGAGCGCTGGCAGGAGACGGCGTACAACATGTTTCATTTCGTGACGCTGTACGTGATTCCGCTGCTGGTCATGAGCTGCTGTTACACCTGCATCCTCATCGAGATCAACCGACAGCTGCACAAGAGCCAAGGTACAGCAGCCGAGAGAGACTCGGTCAATCAATCAATCAATCAATCAAACAATCATCCTGAGAATCTGACCCTCATATGAGAATTATAACAAACCCTCTACTGAAGAAAAAACATCGTCTAACAGCTTTTACCTCAGCGGAACATTCTTCTTATCTAAGTTTTTTACTCTTTGTCATAATTATAACCTTTTCTGTCATAATTTCATCTTTTTGTCATAATTATGATAAAGTCGAAATTATGACATTCTAAGCTGTAATTGAGTAAAAAGTCATAATTATGACAAAAGTCAAAATTTAAATAAAAAGTAAAAGTTATGACTTGCTAAGTAATGATTATGAAATAAAAAAGTTGAAATGTACATAAAAAGTCAAAATTATGACATACTAAGTCATAATTATGAAACTTAAAAAAGTCAAAATTTACATGAAAAGTCAAAATGATATACTAAGTCATAATTATGAAATTACAGTCTAAATTGACATAAAAAGTCAAAATTATGACATACTAAGTCAGTTAGGAAACTTAAAAAAGTCAAAATTGACAAAAAGTCGAAATTATGACAAAAAGTCGAAATTATGACATAAAATAGTCAATTTAGTCATAATTATGAAATAAAGTCATAATTATGAATTATAAAAAAATTAAAATTTACATGAAAAGTCAAAATGATATAATAAGTTATAATTATGAAATAAAAGTCTAAATTGACATAAAAAGTTAAAATTATGACATACTAAGTCATAACTATTAAATAAAAAAGTTGAAATTGAAATAAAACATCAACATTATGAAATACTAAGTCATAATTATGAGTTAAAAGTTTAAATTAATACATACTAAGTCATAATTATGAAATAAGTCAGAATTTAAATAAAAAGTAAAAATTATGACAAGTCAACTTAAAAAACTTTGAATTAAAAAACAAAATTATGACAACTTAAAAAAGTCAAAATTTACCTAAAAAGTTGAAATTATACTAAGTCAATTATGAAACTTAAAAAAGTCAAAATTTACATGAAAAGTCAAAATGATATACTAAGTCATAATTATGAAATTAAAGTCTAAATTGACATAAAAAGGTGAAATTATAACACACTAAGTCATAATTATTAAATAAAAAAGTTGAAATTGAAATAAAACATACTAAGTCATAATTATGAGTTAAAAGTTTAAATTAGTATACTAAGTCATAATTATGTCAAAAAGTCGAAATTTACATGAAAAGTCAAAATGATATACTGAGTCATAATAATTATGAAATTAGTCTAAATTGATGTAAAAAGTCAAAATAATGACATATTAAGATCGTAGTTATAAAAGTCAAAATTATGACAAAAACTTGACTTTTTTCTCATAATTATGATTTTTAAAAAAGTATAATTTTCTTCTGATGTGGTCTGACTGAGAGATGGACACTCTCACATGTGACTCAGTGACACCGATGTACAAGAAAAACAGTCCATCGTCATGAAGACAGAAATACATTAGTAACACCCATAATGCCCCTCTCAGGTTTAGCGGCTCCATTAGGAGCTCAATAACAGCGGCGGCTCACAGTCACATGTCTACAGTAACAGTGGATTACTGTAATATCACAGTCGGATCAGCACAGCTTCTATTTTCCTCCCTCTGAAGCCCCGAGAGCTTCACTCTGATCCGACTCTCACTTGATTCCTGCCGAGGGCTCCGAACAAGGTCAGATATTTATGAGGGTTTGTTAGATGTTGTTACAGGCGTAGAGACGGGTGAGGAGCGCTGTAACTCTATCCCTCGCTGCCTCCGTTTCTTTCCTGTCAGAAATGAAATATGTCTCTGTGTGTTTGAGGAACAGCTCTGATGACGTGTTTGTCTCTGCAGAGGGCGAGTCTCTCCGACGCAGCGGCACAGACATGATCCCGAAGGCCAGGATGAAGACGCTGAAGATGACCGTCATCATCGTCATGTCGTTCGTGGTCTGCTGGACGCCCTACTACCTGCTGGGCATCTGGTACTGGTTCCAGCCGGACATGGTAAAGGTCATGCCCGAGTACATCCATCACCTGCTGTTTGTCTTTGGGAACCTGAACACCTGCTGTGACCCGGTGATCTACGGCCTGTTCACGCCCTCCTTCCGCGCCGACCTCGCCCGCTGCTGCCGCCCGCCCGCAGACTCGCCCCGCTCTCTGGACCGGCTCTCGGCCCGACACGAGTCCGACCCGCCAAAGGCCACGTAAACTCGGCACGAAAGGGAAGTTGAGCTTCTCTATTGTGCGCTTCTCAAACAAGAACAAATGTGGGGCGGGGCTTGATTTTGATTGGATGGTTGTGGTTCGCTATTGGTGGATCTCATGTGAGTGACAGGTTGCCCCGCCCTCGTCATCAGAGATGGAGAAGATATTCTGATTCAAGATTACCAGGAACATGAATTTAACACAATAATGATGTAAATCAGTCAGAACACACTTCTTCTGAGCGCTTCATAACAAACCTTCGACCTCTGACCCGGCGCCGCGGGTTTCATAAAGAATTCTAATGAAAAGAGCTCAGAGCAGATTTGCAGTTTTAGAATAACTTCACAGATTTCACAGCGAGGATTTGTTATTAAAGAGTCAGCTGGACGCGCTGAAACACGTTCTGTTCGTGTTCAGACTGCTGATCTGTGTCCGTTTGTGTTCAGTAAAATCTGTTTAGGCATTTTGCATGAAGATCTTGATCCACTTTGGAGCTCATTCTGACCCAGAATCACAAAAAGTGCCGTTGATCCTCAGTGTTTCTGTCTGTTTTCCAGCACAAATATCTAAACATTCTTAAATCAACATACATTTACTGAAGAAATGCATGAAAATGAAGTGAATTTATGCTTATAATGAGAACAAATATCTTCCAGTGGGGTCAGAAAAATAAACTTAATTCAAGATGATTTTTCTTAATTTTCTTCATGACATGCACCTTTAGTTTTCTGTGTTTAATGGCTGCATTGCTAGAATTCAATGTTTCATATATTCACCAACACTGATTTTTACTCAGATTCGGCTCTTGGCGAGAGTTCATTTTAGGCCCTGAGATCTATCTATCTAGTCTGGAGTACGTGAGGGAAACAGACGTGAGATCCGCTCCTCTCTCTGAAGGCGCTGTAGGGAAGGAGAATCATGTTTAATGGAAAGTGACTGACTAAGAGCTTCTGAGATCTCAAGAGAGCCAGTGACGTTCTTCAGATCATCGCTGCAGTGCGTCAGAGCGTGAGTCTCAGAGATGCAGGTGAAACACAGAGACTCTATGGCACTCAATTTCCATTTATAAACCAAAACCCTCAGGTGATCTTACCTGACCCTCCAGTGTCTTCAGCTGCTCCAGAGCTGAGAGCGGATGATGTCAGATCGAAGAAGAACAGGGCTGCTTCTGGGAAGTTGATGAATAAACTTCGATCAAGGTCATCATCATGGATCAAGATGGAGTCACTTTTTTCAGCAGATCTTTTTTAACATTGATTTGTAAGTATTTTGTTATCTTTTCTTTTTTTTCACAACCATTTAGCTTGTTTCAATATTCTTTCAGCACTGAAGTCCAGCTGGTTTTGGATTTGCATTTTTGCAATTTCAAACATATATCTTGATACTCACATTCTGCCATCTTGGCACCATCACTGGTGCATTTCATACTTTTAAAAGCTTCCAAAAACTCCTCTGTAATATGATGAAATGTTTCCTGTTGAAATGTTGATTTTAAGGGTGTGAAGCCGTTTGGAGTGAGATCCATTTAAAGTGCTGAATTATTCATGAGGTCTGTCAGCACGCACTGCAGTCAGAGACAAGGTCATGTGATAAGGGATGACCCGTTTCCATGGCAACACTGACAGGACACTGAACTCATCCCCAAGTCGAACTGCACTGGTCCTTTACACACACACACACACACACACTGCTGCTGCTTTAATTATTCATTCTTCACTTTCTGTCTGACATTTTGGCCTGAACTGCAGAACTCGTGTAGGTCACATTTCATACCCAGATCAAAATAACAAAATCACAGGTTATATTTAACTAAGAAAACAGAGTTTCTTGTTTTAAAAAATATTAAGACATTATTTTCATGATCCCTATCAATCTGGTTTTCGATCCAAAAATGACCAATGACCATCTGTCTGTTCTCATTATGCTTGATTTAACACCAGCTTCTGACACTGAATCTCATCACATACTTTTCTCTCATCTTTCAGCTATAGGCATCATGGGTAATGCTCTTTCTTGGTTTGCATCCCATCTCACTGAGAGACAACTCTTCATTGCTGTCCATAACTTCAAGTCTTCCAGGTGTCCCTCAAGGCTCTGTCCTCGGACCTCTTCTTTTCAGTATTTATTTGTTAGCCCGTGGTCACCGTTGTCATGCAGATGACCTGCAAATCTGTTTTCTCCACGTCTGCTCTTCCCCTTTTACATTTATTCAGCAAGCGATTATAGCGAAATAATTATTATGTGCTTAATTTTCATGAAAATAATGCAAAAAATTATTATATAAATATAATGTATGTGTTCCTGAGAGACTCGATATCTGCTGAAGAGATCAAATCATCTTCATTAATGACAGTGAGAAGCTCCACAGAAACACTGCATCATAAATAAATGATGATTATCAATTTTAAATGAAAAGACAGTAAACCTGGTTGGCTGATGTGACATCTGGCTGTCCGAAACACTTCCGTTGATCCTGTCAGAACAAATCCCAGCAGAAACATCTTCACCCTCCGTCAGCAGATGCAGTTTCTGTATTTAGTGTGGAGTGAATCTGTTGTGACTCTACAGGCCCATTCACACACTGAAAGTGAAGCAGGACTGACTCTGGATCAGGTTACAGAAACATTGATCTTGTGTTTTTATCCAGTGTGGTGTCAAATTTTCTAACCTGTTGATGATATCTCCAGCACATCTGCTCTGATTCTTCTCATCAGTCATCAGTAGAGGTCAAGGTGTAGCTGGTTAGTGATCTGGTTATCTCCTGCTGTAGCTTTGGTAAGTTTTCCTTCATTCTCAGCTCGTATTATCAGTGCGGTACCTCAGGGTTCTGTACTGGGCCCGCTTCTTTCTAACTTCATATGCTTCTGCTTGAGAGTATTATTAGGGAACATTATGTTTCTTTTCATTTTTATGCTGATGATGCCCAGCTTTATTGGCTAGCCTGTCTTGAGGACATAAAATGTGGATGTAAAATAACTTTATAAAGACAAAACTCTTTGGTCCCTTGAAATTAAGAGATGGTCTTATCAATAAACTTATTATAATAATTAATAATAATAATTTCCCTTCAATTTCATCTCTGGTAAGAAATCTTGGCGTCATTCTGTTGTTAAGAACAGTTTTTATCAATTGCGAACCATTTCTAAACGTAAAACATTGATATATTTTCAGGATTTGAAGAAGGTTCTTCACGCTATTATTACTCCCTGTACTGTCTTCCTCATTCATCTCTTTCAAGCAGTGGGTTTAAAATGGAAACAAGAATGAGATTTGAGGGATTTTTTTTTTTTGGACAAATTTTCAATGAATTATGACTTTTGTCTTTTCCTGCACAAAGAAGATTGTGCTTCATATTACTTCTATATGACATTTTTACATTTGCATTGTGGGATACAGTATTCATACTTCAGAAATCGTACAAATAATATCATCACATCCGATTTTGAACAGAAATAATGAAACGCGTAACATGAAAGGTTCTACGTAACGCTGTTTTATTTGGCAAAGAGGTTCATTACAACCGACTGAAGGAAGAAAAACAGAAGAGATGTCAGCTGAGAAACTCACGACGACATCGAAGCAGAGATCCGTGTGATCAGACGGGTCGACTCGTGAGTTTCAGCAGCTGAACGTCGGGTTAAAGCTACAGGAGCGTTTGGTTCTGACAAACAGCCGAAGAGAAAAGAACAATCCAGAAGGTTAAAGCATCACTTCTCTCATTGGTACAAGCATTTAAATTCAGCATCTACTCGACTAGACAATTCATCCTAAACGACAGACATGTTGAGCAATCAGTCACATATAAACATTTCAAACATCCTCAATATAAAAGAGTTCATTAGATCCTAAAGCAGCAAACAGAGTCTGAGGCCTGTCCTTCAACGATCAAATCTATGGAAGATTGTTCCTGCCACGGAGGAAAAAAACTGACACTTTTTCTTCTTTTTTTCACAAGGAAAAAGTCAGATTTGTGAGATATAAACTTGGAATTGCAAAAAAAGTCTGAATTGTGAGATAAAGTCGCAATTATATTTTTTATTTTCTTTATGGCAGGAACAAGCTTCCATAAAAATCACGTCTGGAATGACTGTAAATGTATTTTCCGCTGGTGATCCATATAAAGATGAGGAATATTTTTTTTCTACTCGCTTTAAACTCTCAATTCTAACATTTTCTTTTCAATTCTACAGAAAGAGAGAAGAAATAAAATTAAAAAAGGACTTAAAAATGTAATGAACATAAGAATAACATTAAAGAACAATCGAACATCTATTTTGGCAATGTTTCCCAAATCAAACAGAAAAAGAACTTTTCATCCGTGGGAAAATGAATCAAAGGAAAGTTCTACAAGAGAACAGACGTTTCTCCACTTTTTTGTCTAAAATTTGGTCTCTGTTTCTAATCTTGTTGCTTTATTTTAGTTTTTACATTTTGGTTTCATTTGTGTTTGTTCTGTACAACAAGAATCAGAGTCCGAAAGGCTTAAAGACTTTATATGTGAATCTAGAACGTGTTATTTTGGCAACTATTCAAACAGTGAAGAGCAAAACCGGTTAGTTCTCACACACACACACACACACACACACACACACACTATCAAACTGGTCTGGGGTTTGTTCATGTGCTTTAGAGGAACAATCGAGGTATTTGGTCTCATCAACACGATCACTAACCGATATTTGGCAAGTTCAGCTTCAACATTACAAACAAAGAAGCAGATCTTATTTTCTGGTTTCAACATATGAAAATATATCCCATATCTGCTAGTCATTATTAGTTATAATTTCTAGAATAGAATCTGTGTTTGAGGTAATCATCATCATCATCATGTAATGAGCTTGAGCTAATGAGTGACATCAGTGTCTGTTTGGAGCGTTTAGCTTTGGTTAATGGTCAGCTGATCTTCTAGAGTTTTCTGGTTCAGTCACCATCACATCTCCAAAAGTCATGCTTTGGTAAATTATAATTATGACATAAAACGTCAAAATTATAACATACTAATTCATAATTATGAGATAAAAAAATTAAATTATGAGATAAAAACCTCTATCTCATAATTATGACTTTTTATTTCATAATTATAATAAAAAGTTGAAACTAAGTCAAAATTATGACATACTAATTCATAATTATGAGATAAAAAGTCGAAACTATGACAGAAATTCAATCGACATACTAATTCATATTTGAGAGAAGTCAAAATTATGACATACTAAGACATTATAATGAGATAAAAACATATGACTTTTTAATCATAATTTAAAGCAAAAAGTCATAACTATGGCATAAAGTCAAAATGACATACTAATTCATAATTATGATAAGTCAAAATTATGAGATAAAAAGTCAAACTGAGATAAAAAAAATCTCTCATAATTATAAAAAGCCGAAACTATGACAGTCAAAATTATAACATACTAATTCATAATTATGAGATAAAAAGTTGAAATTATGAGATAATATATATACTAAGTCATAATTATGACAAAGTTGAAACTATGACATAAAAAGTCATTATGACATTCTAATTCATAAGATAAAAACTTTGACAGTCTGTCAATTATAATGTAAACTCGAAATTATGAGAAAAAGTCGCTTATCTCAATTTCATCTTTTTAATCATAAGTATGAGTTAGTATGTAATATTTCGACTTTTTACGAAATAAAAACCTCTAACTCATAATTATGACTTTAATCTCATAATTATAACAAGTCGAAACTATGACAAAAAGTCATTCATAATTATGAGAATTTTTTTACAGTATGTCAATAATAACGTAAAAACTTTTTATCTTAATTTTAACTTTTTAATCTCATAATTACGAGTTAGTATGTAATATTTGTAACTACGATTTACCAAAGCATGATTTTTTTCTTTTGTGGCAGAAACGAGCTTCAATAATTAAACCCGCATGACTGAAAGGAATCAGTGTGTTTGTGGATCACTGTGAAGAAAGGAAAGAGAAGCAGAAGATCTTTGGACGTCCCTCAACTTTCACAGAAGCTTCTTCAGGCGAGAAAGAGTCAAAAGTTTCGTCAGAGGTCAGACTCTCACCGGCATCCGCTCGGACCCGAGTGAAGACGCGTGCGGTTGAGGTAGAATGTTTTCCCAGCAGCAGGTGGACGGTCAGACTGAGGCACGGCTCTTTGGACGGAGTGGGAGGGGTTTAGGGAAGAGGGCGGAGTCTTCAGCTGCACACAGGCTAATGCGGTGAATTATTAATGACCAATCACTGATCGTCGAACTATTAATCTGTTCAGTCACACAGAACACGCATTTTTGGCTTAACAGGATCAAGTTCAGTTTGTTATTCTAGTTAGTGACGTTAAGTTTCAGGTTTGTTTGGAAACTCTGATGTGGTTTAAGTAACAGTCGGCAGCAGCTCTGTTCCAAACCCACAAACACACATGACCACGTCATTAGCTGTAATTCAGCTGCCGTCTAAGACAGCATCACGTGTCCTTTACATTCATGCATTCAGCAGACACTTTTAATATGTGTGTATTTATGCCTACATCATGCTGGATGTCAAACTCCTAATCAGTCTCTTATGATGTTGCATGACGGTCAGGGTGCTGCCTATGTAGCACACTAGGGTTTGGAACAGATCCGTGTGTCGTTCGTCATCAGAGGCACTAAACTGTGTGACCGAGTTCAGTTGTGTAAGGCTTTGGTGAGGGAGACACGGACGCTGTGCAGCTGAAGGAGGTGAGGGGGGTGGAGGTGCTTCATCCGGTGCCGGTGTCCGCCGGGCGGAGAGGTTGTGGTTCGATCATCACCTGACACTGAGGAACCGCCGCCTGACGCTCTGCTGCACCAGCCTGAGGAAGAGCAGAATTCATCAAAGGATTAGTTCAGTTCAGAGTTCCTGATAATTCACTCTCCTCCATGTCATCCAAGATGTTCATGTCTTTCTTTCTTCAGTGGAAAAGAAATGAAGGTTTTTGAGGAAAACATTCCAGGATTTTTCTCCATATAGTGGACTTCACTGGGGTTCAACGGGTTGAAGGTCCAAATGTCAGTTTCAGTGCAGCTTCAAAGAGCTCTACATGATCCCAGACGAGGAATAAGAGTCTTATCTAGAGAAACCATCGGACATTTTCTAAAAAAAATAACAATTATATACTTTTTAACCACAAATGCTCATCTTGCACTGCTCTGTGATGCTCCACACATTACATAATCACATTGGAAAGGTCACGCGTGACGTAGGAGGAAGTACCGCGGTAGGGCGGAAAAATCTAATTTTCTCATCCGACGTCAAAATCGTCCGACATCATAGTTTTACCTTTTTTTGTAAAGGCCGTTTGACTTCGTCTTTGACGTTCACTTTGTAAACACTGGATCAGTACTTCTGACTACGTCACGTGACCTTTCCAACATGATTACGTAATGCGTGGAGCATCACAGAGCAGAGCAAGACGAACATTTGTGGTTAAAAGGTATTTTTTTATAAAATGTCAGATGGTTTCTCTAGATAAGACTCTTATTCCTCGTCTGGGATCATGTAGAGCTCTTTGAAGCTGCACTGAAACTGACATTTGGACCTTCAACCCGTTGAACCCCAGTGAAGTCCACTATATGGAGAAAAATCCTGGAATGTTTTCCTCAAAAACCTTCATTTCTTTTCCACTGAAGAAAGAAAGACATGATCTTGGATGACATGAAGGTGCATATTTTAATTCAGAAGTGAAATAATCCTTTAAACACGAGATTTAATGACATATGAGTGTGTGTTTTATTCTAAAATGCTTTAATCTGTTCTTGTAGCTCAGGTTTACCTGTGACGTGAGCTCGATGGCGTCAGTCGTGCGGATGGTGGCGTCTTTATCTGCGGTTTGTCCTCCTGACAGACTCCAGTTACCCGGAGAACCTTTATGACGGAAGAAACTACACACACACACACACACACACACAGTCAGAACGCTGTGGCAGTAAATCCCAGCTGTGAGTGTGTGACGGGATAAACCCCGGACGCACCTGTGACGGTAGCCGAACATCAGGAAGAGAGCGCAGAATATAATGCAGGCCATGCTGATGTGGATCCCGACCACCAATCCCGTCATGGAGCCCTCGCCATCCTGACGGCAGTTACACAGACTCTGTCCTGCTGCCAACACACACACACACACACACCTTCAGCTGTACAGTACGCATCATCTGTGGCCGCATCATGTGGCATATTTCCTTTAGCGAGTGTCGTTCAGTCATCATCTCAAAGCTTCAGTTTGATCAGACAGTCACACTAGAAATGGAAGGTCGAGTCAAGCGCTTTGCATTGTGGGATACAGTAGTCTGTGTTCTGTTGTGGTTGAAAGTTTTACAATAAAGCAAAATCTAAAATGCTTCTAGATCAGTTTTAAAATGCGTTTATATTCTGTAATGAAAGTGTAGTTGATCATCTGGTTGTTCCATTAATTACAGGAAGATATTGTAAAAGTATGCAGAACTAGTATGAGTATCTGCTGTAGTTATGATGGGATGTGCATTGATCAGTATGATCATGTGATCATGTGTACACTGTCTCCATCTAGTGTGTGTGACGTCACACTGCATTGCTTTCAGCCAATTTTTAAGATTTTCAGTTCAGAACTTCTGCTAGCCAGAAGAAATATATCAGAAATAAAGTCACAGCTTACGTGTAAAATATTTAATATACAAATATTTATTATAAAATCTGATTAAATTGCTTTCAGTTAATAATTATTTGTGATACATGATTTTCACCCACATTTGACGTGTTAATTTTAAATCCTGAATATAAAGCATCACCTGCTGCATCTTTCCCGCTCTTTTCTGTCTCGGCCAATGAGACGAGTCGCTTGTTGCCGATGCTGTCGCCGTTACCATTAAAGGCAATGAGCTGGATCTCGTACACCGCTGCGGCTTCTGCAACACAAACACACACTGATGATGAGACGTGTCTGCGTGAGTGTGTGTGTGTGTGTGTGTGTGTGTGTGTGTGTGTGTGTGTACTGACCCAGGTTAGAGATGGTGTGTGTGTTGATGTGGGCGGGAAAGCGCTCTTCGTGTCTGAACTCCTGTTGCGGCAGCATGCGATGAGACATTTTATATCCCTCCACACGACCTGCTTTAGCGGGAAGATCCCAGAACACCTGCATCGCTGTGCTGTTCAGGACCTTCGTGAAGAAACTGGGCATTGTGGGAACTGAGAGACAGAGGTAACAAACACATAAAAAGACGTATCAAATATGATCCAAATCACTGATGAGATATTATAGCGTTTGACCGTGGCTCTCACCGGCTCCGAGCGTGGTGGCAACGACGCTCCCGGACTGCTGACTGGCTCCCAGCGGTGAATACGCTTTGACGTAGATGGAGAAGGTGGTTGAGGCCTCCAGGTTAGTGAAGTCGTGCTGGAACGTGTCTTTGCTCACGGCCTCCTGGAGCTCGCTGCTGTCCGGCTCTGAAACACAAACACTCATCAGAGTCGATCCTCAGCCGTGAGATAAACGCAGCTCTCGGTCTGTCGTCTCACCGCCCAGTTTGCGGATGTGCAGCACGTATCCGATGATGCCGTCGGTGACGTGCGGCTCCGGCTGCTTCCAGCGGATCCGCAGGGAGCCGGCGGACAGCGGCGTGGCCGTCAGGTCCCGAGGGGCTTCTGGGAGCTCGGCGGACCGAGAGACGGCGAGGCGAGCGCTGGCCTGGTTGGTTCCGGCGCCGTTCTCGGCGATGCACTGATAAATGGCCTCGTCTTCGGACGTGATGCGCGTCACAGCCAGAGTACTGCAGATCGACACGCTCACTTTCAGAGATCTCACGGATTTACATTACAAGCTGCAGAATTTCATCAGCATATTCTCACTATATCAGACTATATGAGGCATAAAAGCCAAACAAAACACATGAAAACTTGTTATATTCTGTCTAAAGGGTCAATAAAGTGTTCCATGTCAAAATAATGTCCTTTTCCTGATTATTTCACAGGTCAGGCTCTCACCTGTTGTTGTTGCTGAGTTTGACGTTGTCTCCCGGCGTGAGGATCTTGCCGTTCTTCAGCCAGATCAGGTGCGGATCGGGAACGCCTTGAGCCTGACAGGTGAAGACGGCACTGCCGCCCGCCGGCTTCGACAGAGACTGCGGCCACTGCAGGAACTCAGGAGGAGCTGAACGCCACAGAGACAGCCAATCACAGAGAGCTGAAGACACTGACCTCATTAACTGACCAATCACTCTGATTCACTCAGTCATGCTTTCAGCAGCATCTCAATCTTACAAATGTATTTTTGTGTCTGTCAAAGCGAATTTGTACATTAACATGTAAGACAATAATGATGGACGGACAGATTACAGAAGAGGATCAGGGCCAAGAAATAAAAAAATAAAACCATCTTGAGAGTAATGTCATTATAATGCCAGATTAAACTCGTTAAATGTCTAGAAAAAAAAGTGGAAATACAATGTTGAGAATAAAATCACTAAAATTTCGAGAATAAAGTCGTCGTGTTTCAAGAAGAAAATTGTTACATTTCAAGAAAAAAAGTCTAAATAAAATGTCAAGAATAAACATTGAATTTTGAGAATGAAGTCATTGTATTTTTGTCTCGAAAATGAGTTGTATTGAAACAAAATGACTTTATTCTCAAAATTTAACAAGTTTTTTCTCAACAAAACGACTTTATTCTCAAAATGTAACGATTTTTTTCTCGAAACAAAACTTTATTCTCAAAAATATTGAGTTTTTTTCAAAAACAAAATGACTTTATTCTCAAAATTTAACAAGTTTTTTCTCAAAACAAAATGACTTTATTCTCAAAATTTTGACTTTATTCTAAACATTTTATTTCTATTTTTTTTCTTAAAATTTAATGAGTTTTTTCTCAAAACAAAACATCTTTATTCTCAAAATTTAACAAGTTTATTCTCAACATTTTATTTCGACTTTTTTTCTCAAAATTGAAAGAGTTGTATTTCGTATTTCGATAGATGATAGATGGATTTTTTTACACATTCTCTAAATGTAATAATATTTCATTCTGCTTTCTAAATACTGGTCAGAAATCATGTCATTTGTTCATTTTCTAAATATTTTTCTATAATAAGTACATGTTTTACAGCTTTTTTATATTTTTTTCCTCACACAGATTTTATACAGCTGCATTTATATGTTAACAAGGGGATCATCATATTTACCAGACATTTCTATAAACAGTGAATTTATACAAATGTGTTTTCTGTCCTAAAATCCCCCGTCCGGCATCAATCTAGACCACAATCCCCCACCCGTACGCATCATTTCCTGGAGGCCTGCTGGAATGAGATCAGAGGTCAGAGGTGAGAGGTGATCCGTCACTCAGACACATTTATTCCTCCCCCTCCGCCTCGCTTTCTTCTATTATCCATCTGTCCATCCACTCAAATAAAACAATACCATAAACCCTCTACAGTGTGTTTGTGTTTGTAACACACGTGTGCTTCAGTTTCATGTGATCTTGAGTGTGTGTTTGTGGCTTCCTGTAGGGTGTGTGTGCATTTCCTGTCTTTCATCCTTTATTATGTTATTAAGTATTAAATGTGTCACATTTAGAAGCTCATTTCTGCCACGGAATAAAAAAAGTAAAAAACGTCATTGTGACTTTTTATCTCACAATTCAAAAAAAAAGAAGTCAGAATTGTGAGAAAAAAAGCTCGCAGTTTTCCATAGTCCATAGTCACATGACAAGATGTTTATGAGAAAACACACAAACACGCATCTGTCCGTCTGGCTGTAGTGTGTGTGTGTGTGTGTGTGTGTGTGTGTCTGTATCACAGCTGCTGCTCAAAACCAGACGACACGCATCATCTACATGCTCCGCCCATATGCTAATGAGGCCAGAGGTGAGCTGCAGCTGATCTGAGTTCAGTCCTCATCTATGAATCTCATTGTTTTAAATGCTGATCTGATCTAAAGCTGAAGTCAATCAATAAATGGTTTAATATATAAATGAGCCACAGCACATTTTCTGAGATGTGTCAGAGGTCATGGGGGTGGTGGGGTCAGAGGTCACAGTCAAAGCCCTTTGTTAATGTCTCAATGCTCTTATAGAGAATAGAGTCTGTATCGGAAATGAAGCAAATCTTTGGTTCGGAATTGTTCAGTATCTGTATAACAGGAAGTCCATCACTAGTGATGTTTCCATCTAAAGTTGAGAATTTAACAAAAATTGGAATATGGCATAAAACATTTGAGAATAAAGCATAATTCATGTGTTCAAAATCCTCACTTCCTGGGAAACTGGCACAAAATATCAGTAATAAAAATGTACGTTTCTTCAATCTGGCTCTTTTTCCCTCCATCATAAATGAAACACCATAAACGCTGTCATGTGATCTTGCGTTCGGATGCTGGTGTTTGGGAACACAATCGTGTGAGACGCTTCTGGAGGGAATTAAACCAAATCATTCTGATGACAGACTTTGACTCAGAACCACCAAACCAACATTTGAGATGCTGTGATGCGATTGGTCCGCTGGTTAGTCCCGTTATCCAATGTTATGTCCAGTTATGTGTGTGTGAGTGTGTGTGAGTGTGTGTTGTACCTTGCACCACCAGTCGTCCCAGCGCGGTTCTCCTCATTCTGGTTCCGGGTCGGTTAGCGGAGCAGACGTAAACACCCGAGTGCTGCAGAGACACGTCTGAGATGATGAGGTTCCCGCTGCCCAGCACCTGAATGCCCTCCACACCGATAGAGCGGCCGTCTGACCAACACAAACACACACGTCAGCCATTTTAAGTCATCTTAAACCTTTCACCCTGCTGGAGAAGTGCTGATCTGATGTAGTTTTTACCCAGTCTGCTCCAGGACACAATGGGCCGCGGGTTCCCAGTGGCGATGCACTCCAAGATGGCCGTCTGGTGAACATTGAGAGTGAGATTCTGAGGCCCGGAGAGAATCACCGGCTCCTTATAGAGACGATTCGCTGCAACTGAGACGGAGAGAGTGAGACAGATACTCAGAGGTTCAGATCGGGTCATCAGACGGAAGGACGGGCGTCGTCTGTACCTGTGACTGACAGCTGGGCCTCGTGACTGTAGCGAGTGTTGGCGATGTTTTTAGCGACGCAGCGGTACCCGCCGCTGTCGGCCCGGCGCACTCCTGTGATGTGCAGGATCCCGTTGGGCAGGAGAGTATACCTGAACACACACAGCACCGCCACAGTGAACGCACGCTCACACCAACAACAATAAACACAACCATAACGTTTTTCCAGCTGACGAACGATAAAAACATTGACAGCCAATCAGAATCTATATAATAATAATTATCGTTATTGTTATTTTTTATAGTTATAGTTATCGTTATCATTATCTTTATAGTCTTGTTATACTTATTGTTATCGATATAGTCAGCTGGTGTGGACGCTAATATAGTTATCTTTATAGGTATCGTTATAGTTATAATTATCGTTATAGTTATTGTTATCATTATCTTAATAGTCTTCTTATACTTATTGTTATCGTTATAGTCAGCTGATGTGGACACTACTATAATTATCGTTATAGTTATCGTTATCATTATCTTTATAGTCTTCTTATATTTATTGTTATCGTTATAGTCAGCTGATGTGGACGCTAATATAGTTATTGTTATAGTTATCGTTATAGTTACCGTTATCATTATCTTTATAGTCTTCTAATACTTATTGTTATCGATATAGTCAGCTGATGTGGACACTAATATAGTTATCTTTATAGTTATCGTTATAGTTATAATTATCGTTATAGTTATTGTTATCATTATCTTTATAGTCTTCTTATATTTATTGTTATCGTTATAGTCAGCTGATGTGGACGCTAATATAGTTATTGTTATAGTTATCGTTATAGTTACCGTTATCATTATCTTTATAGTCTTCTAATACTTATTGTTATCGATATAGTCAGCTGATGTGGACACTAATATAGTTATCTTTATAGTTATCGTTATAGTTATAATTATCGTTATAGTTATTGTTATCATTATCTTTATAGTCTTCTTATATTTATTGTTATCGTTATAGTCAGCTGATGTGGACGCTAATATAGTTATTGTTATAGTTATCGTTATAGTTACCGTTATCATTATCTTTATAGTCTTCTAATACTTATTGTTATCGATATAGTCAGTTGATGTGGACACTAATATAGTTATCTTTATCGTTATCGTTATAATTATCGTTATAGTTATCATTATCATTATCTTTATAGTCTTCTTATATTTATTGTTATCATTATAGTCAGCTGATGTGGACACTAATATAGTTATCGTTCTAGTTATCGTTATAGTTATAATTATCGTTATAGTTATTGTTATCATTATCTTTATAGTCTTCTTATACTTAATGTTATCGTTATAGTCAGCTGGTGTGGACACTAATATAGTTATCTTTATAGTTATCGTTATAGTCAGCTGGTGTGGACACTAATATAGTTATCTTTATAGTTATCGTTATAGTCAGCTGGTGTGGACACTAATATAGTTATCTTTATAGTTATCGTTATAGTTATAATTATCGTTATAGTTATCATTATCATTATCTTTATAGTCTTCTTATATTTATTGTTATCATTATAGTCAGCTGATGTGGACACTAATATAGTTATCGTTCTAGTTATCGTTATAGTTATAATTATCGTTATAGTTATTGTTATCATTATCTTTATAGTCTTCTTATACTTAATGTTATCGTTATAGTCAGCTGGTGTGGACACTAATATAGTTATCTTTATAGTTATCGTTATAGTTATAATTATCGTTATAGTTATTGTTATCATTATCTTTATAGTCTTCTTATATTTATTGTTATCGTTATAGTCAGCTGATGTGGACGCTAATATAGTTATCTTTATAGTTATCGCTATAGTTATAATTATCGTTATAGTTATTGTTATCATTATCTTTATAGTCTTCTTATACTTATTGTTATCGATATAGTCAGCTGGTGTGGACACTCTTATAGTTATCTTTATAGTTATCGTTATAGTTATAATTATCGTTATAGTTATCATTATCATTATCTTTATAGTCTTCTTATATTTATTGTTATCATTATAGTCAGCTGATGTGGACACTAATATAGTTATCGTTCTAGTTATCGTTATAGTTATAATTATCGTTATAGTTATTGTTATCATTATCTTGATAGTCTTCTTATACTTATTGTAATGGTTATAGTCAGCTGGTGTGGACACTAATATAGTTATTGTTATAGTTATCGTTATAGTTATAATTATCGTTATAGTTATTGTTATCATTATCTTTATAGTCTTCTTATATTTATTGTTATCGATATAGTCAGCTGGTGTGGACACTCTTATAGTTATCTTTATAGTTATCGTTATAGTTATAATTATCGTTATAGTTATCATTATCATTATCTTTATAGTCTTCTTATATTTATTGTTATCATTATAGTCAGCTGATGTGGACACTAATATAGTTATCGTTCTAGTTATCGTTATAGTTATAATTATCGTTATAGTTATCATTATCATTATCTTTATAGTCTTCTTATATTTATTGTTATCATTATAGTCAGCTGATGTGGACACTAATATAGTTATCGTTCTAGTTATCGTTATAGTTATAATTATCGTTATAGTTATTGTTATCATTATCTTGATAGTCTTCTTATACTTATTGTAATGGTTATAGTCAGCTGGTGTGGACACTAATATAGTTATTGTTATAGTTTCGTTACATCTTTGTAAACATCAACACATTTTAAGTCTGCAGTCCTGTTCAATATACTTCATTCATTCCTGCGTTTGTTTCAGGCTTTATCTGTGTACGTGTGTTCGTGTGTTTGACCTGATATCATCGGCGCTGAGAGTCGTTCTGTTTCGTTCCCAGGTGATGTTGGCCTCGGGGACGCCGCTGACCGCGCAGTGAAATCGAGCGACACCGCCCTCGTCCACGCTCATGGATTCTGGGTGCGTGTGGAACTTGGGCAGCGCTGAGAGAGAAAACAAATATCTCGTCACATGATTTTCTCTCAGTGTCTGAAACGGTTCGATCAAAGATTTGTTTTCTCTAAACCCCGCCTTTCTGAGAGCCTGCTCTGGTGTGATTGATCAGACGGCCCAGTCTGTTGTGATTGGTTGGAAACCAAACGCTCATTAGCATATCTGAATTTCAGCTCTTCCTCAGCACTTGATACACAGAAACTATTGAGATATCAGATTCTTTGCGAATGTGTCTGTGGAGTGTGTTTGCGTCACTCACAGGCCAGCTGGACGTGCGCCTTGCGGCTGATGAGCAGCCCGTATCGGTTCTGAGCCGCGCAATTGTACTCGCCCGCGTCGCTCTCGTCACCGTCGCGCCGCTTCTGGAAGTTCCGGATCAGGAGGGTCCCGTTATCCAGCACGGCTGCTCGCGCTCCGAGAGCTACGGGAACGCCGTTCCGCCGCCAGGTAATCGTGATAGGCCCCTCCCCCTCCACCTGACAGTCCAGCATGAGGGGGCGGTCCCTCACGGCGATGACATCACTGGGCTCTTTGATGAAGGCCAACTCTGAAGCTCCGCCCAAACCTGCAGGACAAGAGCAGGAGAACATGATGACGAGGAATAAAACAGAGACTGATCCGTCTGATTAATATGAGAGGAACTGATGCTTACGAACTATTCGTGATGATGAAGATGGTGATGATGATGATGATGCATCATGGGGGATGATGAAATCCTGATGGAGGAAAACTGTTACTCATATTCATGTAATGGAGAAGCAAAATAACACGAGATAAGAAATCTTGTTTAATAAGAAACAAGTTGAATTCATTCATAAAACAAATCAAAAGATGGGGTCAGAAAAATAAACTTAATTCTAAGGAAAACAAGAGGATTTTTCTGACCCGTTCTTGGTTTAAGCATAAAAAACAGACTCAAACACCCCAAAAAACCACAAACAAACAGCAGTATTTGGACCAGTAGATACTGCTCATTTCTCAGTGCAGGTTTGTGGCTCTGGCTTGATTTAGAGCGTCTTAAATCAAAGTGATTCATCTCCACTGAACTTAAACTTGACTTTCAGGCATCTGATTGATGGCTCTTTCAGAAGCACTCACACAAACACACACAAAACCCCTCCATCAGCCCAAAACAGCAACACAATGCTGCTCCACCCCACCCCCCGAAAAAAACACACCCTCCATAACTGCCCCTGCCCCATCATTCTGCCCCGTCTGAAGAGCCATCTGCCCCTCCTCCGCCCCGTGGCGCTGCGCGTCTCTTTCACAGTGGCGTGAGGGTGACTTTCCCATGCCACACCATCACTCAAACACGGCCGCCCCCCTCGCAGCTGCCAAACACGCACAACAAAACACTCCAGTCACACTTGAACTTGAACGCGCTCGCACGTAAAATCCAGACTTCTGCACCTCTGCCTTCCGTCTGGCATCTGGGTCGACGGTCTGACCTCGTCACATGACCTCAGATCAGATCAGGTGAACTTCAGACGGTCCCTCAGACTCTCTCTGACAGGAATCACTCCAGTCAGACCAAAACTCTCACACAGGGAAAGAAACAAACAGGAGCAAAAGAGCAGCTTCCTGCTGGATTCATGTGGTTTAATGCCCATTCACAACAACAACGATAACTGTAATGATAGTGATAACAATAATAACTAACGATAACTATAAAAATAACTAAAAATATCTATAGTGATAACTAATGATAAATATAGTGATGACTAACAATAACTATAGTGATAACTATAATTATAACTAACGATATCTATAGTGATAACTAACGATAAATATAGTGATGACTATAATAATAACTAACGATAAATATAGTGATGACTAACAATAACTATAGTGATAACTATAATTATAACTAACGATATCTATAGTGATAACTAACGATAAATATAGTGATGACTAACGATAACTATAGTGATAACTATAATAATAACTAACAATATCTATAGTGATAACTAACGATATAGTGATGACTAACGATAATTATAGTGATAACTATAATAATAACTAACAATATCTATAGTGATAACTAACAATAAATATGGTGATAAATATAATGACAACTATAGTGATAACTATAATAACTAACGATATCTATAGTGATATCTAACGATAAATATAGTGATAACTATAATAACTAATGATATCTATAGTGATATCTAACGATATCTATAGTGATATCTAACGATAAATATAGTGATAACTATAATGATAACTATAGTGATAACAATAATAACTAACGATAACTATAGTGATATCTAACGATAACTATAGTGATAACTAATGATAAATATAGTGATGACTATAATAATAACTAACGATAAATATAGTGATGACTAACGATAAATATAGTGATGACTAACAATAACTATAGTGATAACTATAATTATAACTAACGATATCTATAGTGATAACTAACGATAAATATAGTGATGACTAACGATAACTATAGTGATAACTATAATAATAACTAACAATATCTATAGTGATAACTAACGATAAATATAGTGATGACTAACGATAATTATAGTGATAACTATAATAATAACTAACGATATCTATAGTGATAACTAACGATAAATATGGTGATAAATATAATGACAACTATAGTGATAACTATAATAACTAACGATATCTATAGTGATATCTAACGATAAATATAGTGATAACTATAATAACTAACGATATCTATAGTGATATCTAACGATAAATATAGTGATAACTATAATGATAACTATAGTGATAACAATAATAACTAACAATATCTATAGTGATAACTAACGATATAGTGATGACTAACGATAATTATAGTGATAACTATAATAATAACTAACAATATCTATAGTGATAACTAACGATATAGTGATGACTAACGATAACTATAGTGATAACTATAATAATAACTAACAATATCTATAGTGATAACTAACGATATAGTGATGACTAACGATAATTATAGTGATAACTATAATAATAACTAACAATATCTATAGTGATAACTAACAATAAATATGGTGATAAATATAATGACAACTATAGTGATAACTATAATAACTAACGATATCTATAGTGATATCTAACGATAAATATAGTGATAACTATAATAACTAATGATATCTATAGTGATATCTAACGATATCTATAGTGATATCTAACGATAAATATAGTGATAACTATAATGATAACTATAGTGATAACAATAATAACTAACGATAACTATAGTGATATCTAACGATAACTATAGTGATAACTAATGATAAATATAGTGATGACTATAATAATAACTAACGATAAATATAGTGATGACTAACGATAAATATAGTGATGACTAACAATAACTATAGTGATAACTATAATTATAACTAACGATATCTATAGTGATAACTAACGATAAATATAGTGATGACTAACGATAACTATAGTGATAACTATAATAATAACTAACAATATCTATAGTGATAACTAACGATAAATATAGTGATGACTAACGATAATTATAGTGATAACTATAATAATAACTAACGATATCTATAGTGATAACTAACGATAAATATGGTGATAAATATAATGACAACTATAGTGATAACTATAATAACTAACGATATCTATAGTGATATCTAACGATAAATATAGTGATAACTATAATAACTAACGATATCTATAGTGATATCTAACGATAAATATAGTGATAACTATAATGATAACTATAGTGATAACAATAATAACTAACGATAACTATAGTGATATCTAACGATAAATGTAGTGATAACTAACGATGACTATAGTGATAACTAACGATAACTATAGTGATAACTAATGGTAACTATAGTGATAACAATAATAATAACTAACGATATCTATAGTGATATCTAACGATAACTATAGTGATATCTAACGATAACTATAGTGATAACTAATGATAACTATAGTGATAACTATAATAATAACTAAATATATCTATAGTGATAACTAACGATAACTATAGTGATAACTAATGATAACTACGATAACTATAGTGATAACTAACGATAACTACGATAACTATAGTGATAACTATAATAATAACTAAATATATCTATAGTGATAACTAACGATAAATATAGTGAATACTATAATGATAACTAACAATAACTATAGTGATAACTATAATAATATCTAACGATAACTATAGTGATAACTAACGATAACTACTATAACTATAGTGATAACCAACGATAACTATAGTGATAACTAATCATAACTACGATAACTATAGTGTTAACTAACGATAACTACTATAACTATAGTGATAACCAACGATAACTATAGTGATAACTAATCATAACTACGATATAGTGATAACTAACGATAACTATAGTGATAACTGAAATAATAACTAAATATATCTATAGTGATAACTAACGATAAATATAGTGATAACTATAATAATAACTAACGATAAATATAGTGATAACTAACTGTACCATCATTCCTTACACACACAATATAAAACACAGTTCCGTATCCCACAATGCAATGCAAAAAATCCTTCCATTTAGACTCATTATGCGATCAGACTGCCAAAGTCTAAGACATTTTGACACAGGAATGCTGGAGTGTGGGCTCTAGTTAAATGAGATTCACTGGTAGTGTCTAAAGCCGCAGCTGTTTTCTCTTGCACAATAGCAGAGCATCTTCAGCCGTAAACACTGGAGAATCTGGCCTCCCCTGCGGGTGTCATTCATGAGGAGCGGCTCCGCCCCCGCGGCAGACTGTGACCTCAGCGCCTAAAGGTCATGAGAATCAGCCGCTCCTCCTCCTGCTCTCTTTATTGTCTTCTAGAGTGGCCGTGAACTTCAGCGGCCGTATGAAGACTGTGAAATACTCCATTAATCGCCACTCCGAGGCATCTGCTGGTCAGAATGTGAAGCGACCGTGTGACCCGAGGAAAACATTTACAGCGTCGCAGACGGGAGTCAAACGCCCTGATCTATCAGACGAGAGTTCAATAAAGTGTCACAGATCTTCTTAATCCAATAACAGTGTTAGAAGAAGTGCCATGGTATATTTTTGGATTCTGCACTTTGAAGTAACATGCAAATATGATGATATATGAATATGCTAATGATTCAATACCAGTCAAAGGTTTGGACACGCATCACGAGCTGAAAAACCTCATCTACTGAAACTAATTCATCATTTATTTATTTAAAGTAAATACTATCAAAGTGAAATAAACTCGAAAACTATTAGAAAAAGATGAAATGTTTGATTGTTGAATATTATAAAAGAGGTTCGACTGACAAAAGACTGAGAATCCCTGATGTACACAAATGTAACTTTTTAAAATGTCATGTTAATCAAATAAATGTTCCGCCCTCAGTCATGTTTAAAGCATCCCATGATGCACCTGACAAACATTTAGAGTGAACCGAGATGGAATCTAGAAGAAGCTCAAATATACACTGATGTTCAAAAGTTTGGAATAATTATGATTTTATTATTGTTTTTGAAAGAGTCTCTTCTGCTCACCAAAGCTGCATTTATTTGAACAAAAATACAGTAATTTTTTTTTAAATATTCCAATGTTAAACAGCTGTTTTCTATGTGAATATATGTTAAAATGTAATTTATATCCTGTGATCAAAGCTGAATTTTCAGCATCATTACTCCAGAAATCATTCTGCTGCTCAGTTATTATATTAACTTGGTTCTATATTAACACACTATATTGATTCTATATCTTAAACTGATCAAAAGTGGCAGTAAAGACATTTATAATGTTACAAAAGATTCTATTTCAAATAAATGCTGTTCTTTTGAACTTTCTATTCATCAAAGAATCCTGAAAAATAAAATGTATAACAGTTTCCACAAAAATATGAACTGTTTTCATCATTGATAATATTGATTTTTTGAGAACTGAGAAGCTTTCCATTGACGTATGGTTTGTTAGGATAGGACAATATTTGAGAGATCAAAATATTGAGAAAATCGCCTTTAAAGTTGTCCAAATGAAGTCCTCAGCAATGCAAATCCACTCACAAAATTACATTTTACAAAATGACATTACACTTATGACTGGTTTTGTGCTCCAGGGTCACACATTAGAATGATTTCTGAAGGATCATGTGAACTTTTAACAGGTTTTGTCACATGTTTTAATCACAGTAAAAATTATCTTCACTGCACTGTTCAGAGCCGCAGATGATTCAGATAGAGTCGTCTGTCCTGATTCTTCACGCTCTCAGACTCTCAGCGGGAGAATCGAGCGTCTAAAGACACTCACAGCGGCTCAATCATCTCGTCTGTCTCAATTAACACTCATTAATAAGACCGTCAGTGGTGTGTGTGTGTGTTTGAGAGATTCTGCTGTGAGACTTTGTGTCTAATATTCTATAATCTGGACATTTCACAGAGACATTACATGTGTGTGTGTGTGTGTGTGTGTGTGTGACAAATTATCATATTCATGACACTGATCTGGTTCCCACAGTGCTGAATAGAGTCTGGTGCTAATTAGGAAAATGAAGCAGTCGCCGCTCACGTGTGTGTGTGTGTGTGTGTGTGCGTGTGTGTGTGTGTGTGATACATAAACACAGAAGAGGGTTTGACCACAGACACATGCAGTGTAGATCTTTTGGATTAACCTTGTGAACCCTGTGCGGCCTGTGTGTGTGTGTGTGTGTGTGTGTTTGTACCCAGCAGCTGCCTCACAGGATTATGGGCCCTTATAATGAGATCTCAATCACCCCCCCACCCAGTCTGACCCCGACCCTAAAGACCCAGTCATATGATAATGAAGGTCAGGTCAAAGGTCAGGGTCAATGTCTGGCTCAGGTCTGTCTGTCTCACTCTCATGAACATGAACTTCAACAAACTGAATCAGAATCAGAGCTGAAGCTCCTGCAGTGACTCTGAATCATCTGAATCGTTCAGTCACTGGAGATTCTTTCTGCACTCAAACATGACTGAAAATACAAAGAAACTAGTTCTGCAACAAAATAAGTCACTAATATATATATATATATATATATATAAAGATCTGGTTGAAGTTTTCAAATCTCAGTGAAGCTTCAAACTCTTACAGAGATCCGCAGAAAACACAGACTAATCAATAGATTCATTATCAAAATAACTGTTAGTTGCAGCACTAATATAAATATAAATTATCAATATAACATACAAGCATCAATATAGTGATTCGACCACAGGTCAGACTAATGACTGCTAATTAAACTCATTAAAGCCTCAAGTCATTTGCATATGAGCAGCAATATTCACATTATCGGTGTCTGTATTAGAGGAACAGTGTTATTAGTTCTGATATATTATAGATATTTTCCTGAACTGAAGTGTATCAAACAAACAAACAAAGAATCATCCTCTGCTGAAACACTGACAGAAATAAAGTTGTTTAGAGCCTCACCTGAGAGAGAGAAGATGAGCAGCAGAACTGAGAGTCTCTTCATCATTTCTGCTGTAGATTCACTCGATGTTTCATCCTCTGACAGGATCAAACGCGAATATTCCTCAGAGCTGCTGTTATTCCTCGATATTCCTCTGAGAGTCACTGAACGAGTCTGAATCTCTTCAGATGTCTGTTGACGCTCCCAGACTCCAGCAGGGGCGGGGCCACGAGTCACCAGCCAATCAGAGAGCAGCGGGAGACAAGAACACGCCCCTTACACAGAGGTACTGGGATGCTACAGATGATAATATATTTCCTACTGTAAATGGGTTTATTTTAAGTAAACAGTTTAATTTTTGTTATTGATTTCCATCTTTTCTTTTAATAATAAAATTATATATGAAATTAGCAGAAGACATTTGATACTTTTATAATATATATAATTATATACATTTCTATTTTCTTATTAAATGTAGTTTTCTTAAAATAATGTATTAAAATAGCAAACGTGTCCTTATTAATTTCATAAACTTCCTTACATATGATATATATATATATATTAGTATATATATATATAAAAAGTATATATTTCTTTATAATACAAATGTACATATAAAAATATCAATTGTCTCAAGCTAATTATATATATATTTGTTTATATATATACATGTATATAAAATATATGAAATGTGCTAATTTCATAAACATCATAAAATGCTAAATATATATATTTAAATATATATAAAAAATCAAATGTCTTGAGCAAATTGTATGTGTATATATATATATAATTATATTTAATATTATATTTTGTTCTAATTTCTTATAAAATGTATATATAAAAACATCAATGTCTTGAACAAATTATATATATATAATTATATATTATATTTATCTAATTTCTTATAAAAATGTATATATAAAAATATCAAACATCTTGAGCAAAATTATATATATATTTAATATTACATTTTGTTCTAATTTCTTATAAAAATGTATATATAAAAATATCAAATGTCTTGAACAAATTATATATATATAATTATATATTATATTTATCTAATTTCTTATAAAAATGTATATATAAAAATATCAAACATCTTGAGCAAAATTATATATATATTTAATATTACATTTTGTTCTAATTTCTTATAAAAATGTATATATAAAAATATCAAATGTCTTGAGCAAAATAATATTTATTAGTAATTATTAGATTTTGTTCTAATTTCTTGTAATTTTCTTATTGTATTTCTTAAACATTTTTTTACAAGAAATTAGAACAAAATCTAATATATAACTATATATATATATATTTTTTTTTTAAATAGTTATATTTATTATATATTAGATTTTGTTCTAATTTCTTGTAAAAAAATAAAAATATCAAATGTTTTGCTCCAAACTCTGGATCTGAAGGAAACACAGACTCTGAGAATGAGGGTTCTTAAAACTCTTTTCTTAAAAAACAAAAAAAACAAAACATTCACAACAAAGGTCAAAGGTCACATCAATATAAATTACCACAGCAAACATGTAAAACTTAAATATAGCTTTATAATCTCTTTTCTCTTTAAACTTTAAAAACGAAGCGTCCGTCTCTGCAGTGAATCTGCAGGTTATTGAACAGAAACTACAGCTTCCTCTTACATCATTTCCTCTAATGCCAATAAAACACTTCTAGCAGGTTCACTTTCCTCACTGATGAACTTAAGACTAAATGATGTGGCGTAAATCCTACAGCGTTTCCTCTGGTTTAAACACAGATCACAGCCGTTTTTACTCATACAAACACAAAAACACACGGATCAGAAGAGAGACGGAACCGGCGCAGATCGAGACCAGAACCTTCCGTCTGGTTTAAGGCTGGACATCAGTTAAAATGAACATTTACTAATGCATTATTAAAATCAAGAGTCGATCTGTAAACATTAGTTAACACACTGTAAACAACTCTGAAGAATGGTATTTTTATTAACTGACATTAACTATGATTAATAAATGCTGTAAATTGCTAATTGATAGTTCATTTTAATTAATGCATTAACAAATGAGACCTTGCTGTAAAGTGTTACCAGATTATTTTTACACAACTGTCATGAAAATCAAGCACATTTACCTCCAAAACCTCAAAATCATCATCTGTGTCTTTGCAAATTATTATGTAAATTAAATTTATTATGTGATTTATAGGATTGAATGCATCTACTTCCTTCATAATTTTATACTGTATTCTTGAATGATGATTTTGGACGAACTTTCCCTTTAAATGACCTGCTGATCACATGAATGAGCGTTTGGAGGTGAATGTGTTTGATGAATAACGTCTCGCTGCTAAAATCTTGATTCTAGAGGAACTGGAAGGAAACGTGGAGCTGCTAAAGTCACGGATCGTCACGTTAAACCCTTTAAAATGACTGGATAAAAGCATGTGACGTGTGATTGAACAGCAGCTGAAGATCACGTGACAAACACGGCTCACAACTCGTGTCCTAACCCGCTGCCACACGATCCAGTCCAACGCAGAGCGATGATGATGATGATGATGATGATGAAGAAAGGCTGGTCGGGAAACATCTGACACAAACACAAGCTCAAAGCATCACTCCAGTGCAAGACGATCGAAACAGTCTCCCATGATGCTTTCTGTCATTTCAAACAGTTTGAGTTCCATGAAATCAACACAATCAAACCGAACAGAAATAAACGAGGTAAATCCAGACGCTTCCGTCGCCTCTTCTGTGTCATTACATCCGAAGAACGAGTGGAAGAACATTTCTGCCACATAACAACAAAACATGCTTTTACAAATCATAATTATGAGATAAAAAGTCATAATTTACTGAAAAAGTCATAATTTTAACATTTTATCTCATAATTTAGACTTTTTATGTCATAATTATGATTTACAAAAGCATGTTTTTTTTTCTTATGTGGCAGAAATGGGCTTCCATAGTCGAGACAGGAAGTGTGTGTCTGAGGGGTGTCAGTTTGCTCAGCATTGTGGGATACGGAAGCAGTTTCTGATGGAAGGATCGCACATTCCCATAATGCACAGCGGAGCACGTGGGCATCTTCAGTGAAGCGGTTAGACTGTGTGTGTGTGTGTGTGTGTGTGAAGGCAAACAGCAAGACATGACGAGACGGAGCGGAGTGTGTGTGTGTGTGTGTGTGTGTGTGAGTGAGAGTGTGTGTGTGTGAGTGAGAGTGTGTGTGTGAGCGCGTGTGTGTGTAAGTGGCCTTCAGCACTCCAGCGGCAGCAGGAAGCAGCGTCTGCAATCGACGGCTTTAGGACTGGGCGGCTGGACCCTCTTCCTCCGCAGCTCCTCTCGGCCCAGAGATCCAGTCAAGCGCACAAACGCCGCCTTATAGCGCTTATCGAACGAAGCTGCAGACGACACACACACACACACACACACACAGATGAACAAAATATCAGATCCAGCGCTGGGTTCAGATCATACATGTCAGTGCTGAATCTGACACATCAGGTGTACACATGTTCGTTTTTGAAATCAGCTATCGTTGTGCGACTCACCGACGTGATCTTTGCCCATAGCAGCCAGCGTGAGGAAGAGCATCTCTCTGTACAGACTCCTGCAGACACACACACACACACACATCAGCACTGAGTCTCGCTCAGGTCCAAACCCTTCCTAACCGTCTCCACCGTCTCACCTCTGTATCCGAGGAGTGCCTGGTTGCTTAGCAACAGTATCCAGGAAGAGCGTGATGGCCTTGTGTACCTCGTTCATGCCGACCCATCGCAGCACTTCCTCCAGGAAGCTGAGGGTGAAGGGATGGTTGTGATGCCGCCAGTTGTAGGCACGCATTGGGACGCCACCTAGAGGAGAGGACGGGAAGATCAAGCTGGTTGTGGAACATGTTCACTAAACCTGAACCAGTTACACTAGTTAAACAGAGACTGTCTTACTGTGAATCCTCCAGAGCATGTAGAGCGGCGGCCACTGCTCCATGTCAGGGGTCAAAGTGTCCCACATCAGCCTGACGCGCACCGCCGCGCCCTCTGACCCCTGAGACAAACACACACAGGCGATCAGCAGCGGCTTTAAAATCAAATTTAAGGCATTTGTTTCTTTTCGATCCATGACTGAATGAAAATGCAATTTCACTCTCGGTCTTGTGTGTTCATTTTGACAGCAATTTTGGATTTAGTTTTAGTCATATTTTAGTCATCTGAATTGTTTTAGTTTTAGACTGTGTTTACGTGAATGCTCGACAAAACAGACATTTTGACATAATTTTGTGTGTATTTGTGGAGAGACGTGAAAGAGAGCTCAGTTCACTCGTGCGCTGTCTGAGAGGAGGCTTTCTGTGTGCGCAGACTGAATTGAGCTCTCTTTGCGTCGTCACGCTTTTTCAGATTTATCCATATTTCTGCTCTTCTCTTTCTGCTAGACGTTTACAATTATGAGACATTCAGCAGGTGTATGCCAACTAATGTCCCGCCGGGTAGATCAGCACATTACAGTTCAAATGTGAACATCGATTCTGACTGGATCTCTTCCCAAATCGCCCCTCCCTCACATTTTCATCTTGTTTTTATTCGTTAACAAAAATGTCAATAGATTTTCGTCATTGTTTCTATCATTCAAAACTGTTTTTTATTTTACGGAGCCCCACACATGACATGCAGGAAAAAAAATAGTAGGCTAAATCGACAGAACGAAATAGTAAATTGTGCACATAATTTAGCAAATCGAGGGAACAAAATAGTAAATTGTACGCAAGATTTAGCAAATCGAGGGAACGAAATAGTAAATTGTACGCAAGATTTAGCAAATCGAGGGAACGAAATAGTAAATCCTGCACAAGATTTAGCAAATTGACAGAACAAAATAGTAAATCCTGCACACAAAATAGTAAATCTTGTGCAAGATTTAGCAAATCAAGGAAAAATAGTGAATTGTGCGCACAATTTAGCAAATCGACAGAACAAAATAGTAAATCTTGCGCAAGATTCAGTAAATCGACAGAACGAAATAGTAAATTGTGCACGAGATTTAGCAAATCGAGAAAAAATAGATAGTGAATCGTGCGCACGGTTTAGCAAATCGACAGAACAAAATAGTAAATTGTGTGGACGATTTAGCAAATCGAGGGAACGAAATAGTAAATCCTGCCCAAGATTTAGCAAATTGACAGAACGAAATAGTAAATCCTGCACACAAAATAGTAAATCTTGTGCAAATCAATTTAGCAAATCAAGGAAAAATAGTGAATTGTGCGCACAATTTAGCAAATCGACAGAACAAAATAGTAAATCTTGCGCAAGATTCAGTAAATCGACAGAACGAAATAGTAAATCGTGCACGAGATTTAGCAAATCGAGAAAAAATAAATAGTGAATCGTGCGCACGGTTTAGCAAATCGACAGAACAAAATAGTAAACTGTGCGGACGATTTAGCAAATCGAGGCAACAAATTAGTAAATGGTGTGCACAATTTACATTTATTTTTCATTGCATGTCATGTGCGGGGCTTCGTATTATTTAGTTATTGTCGCATTTTCATCAGTGGAAAAATGTTGATGAAAACTATAACAAAAATCATTCATCAAAGGAATTAACACTGGCTTATGGAACAGCAGAAATATAACGGTTACCCCTGTTTACAACGCAGCTGCGCTTTTTAGAAATGCGATGGGTTTGCAGGTATGACAGGTGTGTGTGTGTGTGAGACCTGGGTGAGGCGTGCGGTCAGCGGAGACGCCCTCAGCAGCTGCGACAGGTTACTGGGCAGGCCGAGGCGAGTGAAGTACCACACCAGATTCCAGAAGAGAATAGAGTGACTGTCCAGCAGCTGGACCTGAGAGAGAACAGCCTCGCCCTCGTTCTCCAGCAGACTCTCCATCTCCTTGCGCAGCACCAGCGGGCTCAGGTACGCCACCGTCACCTGCGGGGCTCCGCCCGCCAGGCTGCTGCTCTCTGATTGGCTGCTGGTCTCGGAGCTGGAGTCGGTCTCTCTGACGCCGTTGCACAGGTGCTGCAGTGTGTCATCCCGGCCAGCAGGAGGCCTGATGGAGTTCTCCAGCTCATCCTCCGCACTACACACACAATCATATACTGTCATTCTATATGATTCTGCACTGATAGTCAGTATTTTACACTATTATCAATGTTGAAAACAATCACGGTGCTTCATATTTTTGTGACTGTTCAAAGGTTTGGGGTCAGTAATAAAAAAAAAAAACCATACTTTTATTTAACAAGGGTGCATTAAATGGATTCAAGTGACAGTGAAGACATTTATAATGTTACAAAAGATTCTGTTGAACTTTCTATTCATCAAAGAATTGAGAAATAAAATCTGTTTCCTCAAAAATATAAAGCAGCACAACTGCGTCTTATTGCACAACTTGAGGTATTTCCTACATTTGTGGAAAGTCCCCATAAAATGTGTGTGAAAGAGTGTGTGTGTGTGTGAGACCTGCAGACGGGCCCCATGTCACAGATCTCAGCGTTCAGCAGCGGGACGAACGGTGCGGAGCAGAACGGGCAGGTGGTGTTGAGGTTGGAGTCATCAGATGACCAGCCCGCCATGATCTCCTCATCATACACCAGAGAATTACAGCTGCGGCACAGCGAGCAGCTCGACATCAGCACCTGCACACACACACACACACACACACATTCTGCTCTTATTCCATCACACGTCAACATGATGTCAGTCTGTGTTACCATCACTTCACAAACCTCAATTCCCGCCCCTTCCTGTGAAGAATCCCACGACTTCCTGAGAGGAACCGCCAGCGTGTGAATGTCAGTCATGTCGATGTCACTCCCTACAGACAGCGAGCTCTAAACACACACAGACGATTATGATCATATATTATGATTATGATTATGATGATGGCGGTTTGACAGGGGTCACCTCAGACGTGGCGTTATACAGCCGCTCTTTGGCCTTCAGCAGACTCTCGGCCATCTGAATCTTCCGTGACGGTTTGTGGTCGGAGGTGCGGCGGGAGTTTCCGCTGCCTCCCGGCCGTCGGTCGTCCACGCTGGCGGCCCGTCGCACTGACGTCCGGTTCCTCGTGGGCGTCAACAGCTGCTGCAGTTTACCGGCCAGTCCGCGGCTCGGAGAAGAAACGTTGTTGTAGTTTTCATCGACCGACTTCCTGTTTAGAGTCTCCCTCACTTCTGCTGACCTGCAGAACACGAGCGGATTGACACTGAAACCCTCAAACCACAGGAAAACAATGAGCTGCTGTTTGAATTCACACAATAGGGAACGAGTTAGAAATATATTTGTCAGTAAGTTAAAAAGTTCTACTCCAGGTTTTCCAAGACGAAGTCCCTCTACTGGCCCCGGACCCCTGGTTCATCACCCTAAATCAGTCTAATTATACCCAATTATTTATTTTAAAATGATCTTAATTTTACATTTTTATGATTGATTTAATGATCCAAATAATTTTAGTAAATGTATTTTGGTGGTTTTTATTTTTAAATTGTTTATTTGTTAAATTGTTAATTGTTTTAATTTAACATTTTTATGATATTTGTGATTAATTTCAGTTAAATTAAGATAAACAAAAATTGATTGTTTATCTTAATTTAATATTTTTATCATTTAATTAATTTTAGTACATGTTTTTTGTTTGTTTTTATTTTAAAATGGTTCATTTTTTTTATTTAGTTGATTTTAGTAAAAACTTTTTATTTGTGAATTACTTGTGAATTAATAATTTTAGTAAATTTTTTTTTGGTAGTTTTTATTTTTAAATTGTTTATTTATTTTAATGTTACATTTTTATGATTGAATTAATTTTGGCAAATGCTTTTTTATTTTAAAAAAATTTTTTAAATTGTTTATTTATTTAGATTTTACATTGTTATTAATGAATAATTTTAGTAAATGTTTTTTGGTCATTTTTATTTTTAAATTGATTATTTTAATTTTACATTTTTATTATTTAATTAATTTTTAAATATTATAAAATTGTTTATTTTAATTTTACATTTTAATGATTTAGTTGACTTTAGTAAACGTTTTTTTGACTGTTTTTAATTTCACATTTTTATAATTTAATTATTTTAGTAAATGTTTTTGATTTTTATATATATATATATATTTTTTTTTTTACATTTTTATGATTGTTGATTTTAGTATTTTTTTCTTTTTATTAGTAAATTACTTATTCATTTTAATTTTATATTTTTATAATTTAATACTTTTAGTAAATGTTTTTTGTAAGTTTTATTTTTAAATTGCTTATTTTAATGTTACATTTTTATGATTGAATTAATTTTAGCAAATGCTTTTTTAGTTTAAAATATTTTTTAATTATTTATTTTAATTGTACATCTTTAATAATGAATAATTTTAGTAAATGTTTTATGGTAGTTTTTATTTTTAAATTGATTATATATTTAAATTTAAAATTTTTATTATTTAATTAATTTTAGTAATTTTTAAAAAATATTTGTACAAATTTAAAATTGTTTATTTTAATTTTATATTTTTATGATTTAGGTGATTTTAGTTTTTTTGACTGTTTTTATATGCAAATTATTTATTTTGATTTAATAATTTTAGTAAATGTTTTATGGTAGCTTTTATTTTTTACTTGTTATAAATTTTAATTTTACATTTTTATGAATTAATTTATTTTAATAAATGATACTTGTATTTATTTTTTTAATTATTTAATCAGATAAAAACTGTTGTTAAGGAGGTGAATTAAAATAAGAAATATCTTGATTTTTACTTGTTTTAAAGCTTATTTTGTCTTATTTTAAATCATTTTAAGTCATGTTGAGTCCCTCTAGAGGGCCCTGGTTGAGAACCACTGGTCTTATTAGAGCTAATTATAACGATAATGAGTAATGATGTGATGAGCTGCTGTTTAAGAGGAGTAACACACTAAAGTAATGTACCTGCTGTCCCTCTCGGCAGGCTGACACCTGCAGTCTGCGTCTGCGTCTGCGGTCTCTGCGCAGTCTGTGTAGAAGGTGGACAGGCAGATGTCGCTGCGGCGCACCAGCACAGGGCCGGCGGGAGGCTTGCGGGAGGCTGCGGCATCAGCTGACGCTTTCTTTGACAGCTTCAGCTCTAATAAACAAAGCAAACACTGAAATAAGACGTCAGAAACAGGAAGGTCACATTGGAGTCTTGATTATCGGTCACTCACTGCTTCCCGGCGCCTGAACGCTGCTCAGACTGTTACTCTTGGTCAGAGATTCGTGGCTGGAGCTTTCACTCAACCCGCTCCAGCTGGACTGACGAATCAGAGCCGAGTAGGGGCGGGGCTTGGACAGCACATCTCCTAAAACAGGAACATAATGTGAGAATGTGATGCTGCTGACAGCTGTCAATCATGTGCCGGAGGGGAGGGGCTCAGACCTGGGCGGGAACCGAGAGACGCGCTCCTATGCTGCTGTTTGATTGGCTGCCTGAACTGAGCCACGGCCAAAATCACGTTACGAAGCTTCGCCCAGCGAAGACGCCCTCCCTGATTGGTGGATGGCCACTTGCTTTCTAGCACCGCCTACAGACAGAAGAATGAAACACACATGCATGAGTAAACAGAAGACATTCATTTGTGCGTTACATCAGGGGTTCCCAAACTTCAGACGAACCCCTTTGAGCTGAAATATTTACCTGAAGACCCCCTGAGATTTTAAATTAATATTTTTATAATTTATCAACACATTCACGGTTAATGGTCACAACATGCAGCTAAATAAATAATATATTTTTTTTTTTACTAAGTGTTTTACTTTGTTGTTTTTTTATGATTTAATTTTCATAAATGTTCTTGGTATTTTTTTAATTAATTATTCAAAAAAAATAATTAAAATTTTTAGTAACATTTTTTGCTTTTTATTATTTTAAATGATACATTTTAATGATTTAAGTAATTTATTGCTTGTCTTTTAAGATTATTTATTTTAATTTTATATTTTTGTGATTTCATTATTTGATTGTTTTTCTTTTAAGATTATTTATTTTAATTTCACATTTTTATGATTTAATTAATTATTAGTTTAAGTCACAAACCCCAGTTTGGGAAATGATGATTTAATTTATGATTTAATACATTTTTTTTAAATATTTTTTTAAATTATTTATTAATTTTAATGTTACTTTTTAATGATTTAATTATTAGCTTTTTTCTGTTAAAATTATTTAATTTGACATTTTTATGATTTAATTAATTATTAATTTTTTTTCTGTTATAATCATTTAATTTTACATATTCATGATCTAATTATTTGATTGTTTTTCTTTTAACATTATTTTTTTATTTCAAATTTTTATGATTTAATTATCAGCTTTTCATCAACGCACGAACCCGTTTTTATTTTTTAACAAATTTATGATTTAATACATTTTTAGTAAATGTGTTTTTTTAAGTATTTATTTTAATTATTTTATTATTTAATTATTATATTTATTTTATTTTTACACCTTTTTATGATTTAAACATTTGATTTTTTTCTTTAAAAACTATTTATTTTAATTTTACATTTTCTTGATTTAATTATCAGCTTTTCATCAACCCGTTTGAGAAATAATTTTATGATTTAATAAAGTTTAAGTACATTTTTTTAATTATTTAAATATTTTAATTCAACATTTTTTATTTATTTAATTATTAGATTGTTTTTATTATTTTTTTTTTTAATTTAATCAATTATTAGATTTTTTTCTTTTAAAACTATTTATTTTAATTTGACATTTTTATGATGAGCTCCTGAACCCCAGTTTGGGAAACCCTGTATCATCTCATTAAACAAGCGTCTCCACGTCACTTTATTGTAGTATCCGTATGTGATGGTGTTGGGCGTAATTCCAGCTTTCTTCATCTCCAGCAGAACTCGGACCGCTAGAACAGGCTGCCCGTACTGACCGCACAGCTGCATCAGGATCCGGTAACACACCTGAGACAGGAAACACACACATCAACGCTTCAGTCGGGTCAGGTGGTTTCAGAGCAGCTTCAGTGATAATGTCGCAGAACTCTCTGACCTCGTCGGGCAGCACCACCTTCCGCGTCTCCATGTGTTTGAGGACCTCGTATGCCGCGTGCAGCGCGCGGACCTTAGTGCTCTCTGCTTTAACAAACGTGGGTAAGTAGATGAACCAGAGGCCGTAGCAGTGACCCAGCAGGCACTTGGACCACATGTCCGGCACCGTCGAGTACTTCTGGGCCTTCTTCTGCGCCAGCTTTATTTCCTGAACACACACAAGCGGAGAGCGTCAGCTGACCCACCTCTGACCCCGTGACGTCATCTTCACCTGCGGGTCGTACCTGTTTGGTGCGGCGGGGGGCGGGGCTACTCGGGGCACTTCCTTTAGCAGGAGTGCGCAGCTGATCCAGCGGCCGATCGAACAGATCCGGCTGGAGGATCGGGAACGTGTCGTAGCTGCGCACAGGAAACAACAACAACTGAAGAGCCCAAACTGAACTGATCGATTCATACGGATATATTTGGGTAAACTATAGTTGAACAAAAGTCTCATGGGTTTGAATGACATAAGGGCGAGTAAACAATGACAGAAATGACATTTTTTGGTGAACCAACCCATTAAGAGGAAGTGAGTGATGTGATAGTAGCACTTAACATCATGAAACCACATCCGCTGTACTTCTGTAACCTGATGTGTGTCGTATGTGCTGCTGCTGAGTACAAGACAGTATTTCTGCACTTCCAGTTGCATTATCTTGAAGTCAGTGGGGTTTTATTCTGTGACATAAAATCCTTCAGTCTTTTTTTATGTTCAAGGTCTTGGAATAATTGTGATTTTTTAAATGTCTCAGTCTCTTCTGCTCACCACGGCTGTTTATTTGATCAAAAATGCAGTAAAAATGTTGAAATATTTTTACAATGTAAAATATCTGTTTTCTATGTGAATATATAGTAAAGTGTAATTTATTCCTGTGATCAAAGCTGAATTTTCAGCATCATTACTCCAGTCTTCAGTGTCACATGATCCTTCAGAAATCATTCTGAGCAATAATTCAATATCTATTTGACTGCTGGTTAATATTAACCTATATACAACATTGCTTACAAGTAATATTGATAATACTGGTTAACTGCAAGCCTGCACAGTGACTTCAGCTGAAAAGGAATGTCTTTTAAGAGGTGTAGAGCGTAATAAAGGTCATGTGATCATCAGCGCACCTGTAGTGTGCGGGACACTCTGACCCGTCGGGCTCCTGCGGTTCCTCCGGAGGCATTATGAACACTGTGTGTTCGCCGCCGTGACACTCATCATGATCTATCAATCGCACGTCCTCCGGCTTCTCCACGTCCACCTGACGGACAGACACAGATTAAAGCAGGAATCTGATTGGCCAATGGGGTCACATGAGCGCAGGTGAGCGTCTGACCTTCTGCACGCACTCGTCGAAGAACTCCAGGCTGGCGTGCCGGTCGCTGACGAACGAGCACTCCTCGATAAACTGCGTGAACATCTGCGTCCTCGTGAGCTGGGTGTAGAACTTCTGCTGCGTGCGATCACGTGACTTCAGGAAACCTGCAGAAACACGGATCATTCCAGAGATTATGAGTTAACACAGGGAAGTCTTTATGTATAATGCATTATAAAGATATTAATAATGTGCATTATATATTTTCATAATTTTCATTATATATTTCATAGACTCCGCCCCCACACACTCTTCTGATTGGCTGAGATTTTTGATTAATTTGGTTTCGAGTGCAGTGCGCTTGCAGAGAGACTCCACCCACAATCTCTTCTGATTGGCTGTGATTTTTGATTGATTTGGTTGCGAGAGAGACTCCGCCCACAATCTCTTATGATTGGCTGTGATTTTTGTTTGATTTGGTTGCGAGAGAGACTCCGCCCACAATCTCTTATGATTGGCTGTGATTTTTGTTTGATTTGGTTGCGAGAGAGACTCCGCCCACACTCTCTTCTGATTGGCTGTGATTTTTGATTGATTTGGTTGTGAGAGACTCCGCCCACACTCTCTTATGATTGGCTGTGATTTTTTATTGATTTGGTTGCGAGAGACTCCACCCACAATCTCTTCTGATTGGCTGTGATTTTTTATTGATTTGGTTGCGAGAGACTCCGCCCACACTCTCTTATGATTGGCTGTGATTTTTGATTAATTTGGTTTCGAGTGCAGTGCGCTTGCAGAGAGACTCCACCCACAATCTCTTCTGATTGGCTGTGATTTTTGATTGATTTGGTTGCGAGAGAGACTCCGCCCACAATCTCTTATGATTGGCTGTGATTTTTGTTTGATTTGGTTGCGAGAGAGACCCCGCCCACAATCTCTTCTGATTGGCTGTGATTTTTGTTTGATTTGGTTGCGAGAGACTCCGCCCACAATCTCTTATGATTGGCTGTGATTTTTGTTTGATTTGGTTGCGAGAGACACCGCCCACAATCTCTTATGATTGGCTGTGATTTTTGTTTGATTTGGTTGCGAGAGACACCGCCCACAATCTCTTATGATTGGCTGTGATTTTTGTTTGATTTGGTTGCGAGAGACTCCGCCCACAATCTCTTATGATTGGCTGTGATTTTTGTTTGATTTGGTTGCGAGAGACACCGCCCACAATCTCTTCTGATTGGCTGTGATTTTTGATTGATTTGGTTGCGAGAGACTCCGCCCACACTCTCTTCTGATTGGCTGTGATTTTTGATTGATTTGGTTGCGAGAGAGACTCCGCCCACAATCTCTTATGATTGGCTGTGATTTTTGTTTGATTTGGTTGCGAGAGACTCCGCCCACAATCTCTTATGATTGGCTGTGATTTTTGTTTGATTTGGTTGCGAGAGACACCGCCCACAATCTCTTATGATTGGCTGTGATTTTTGTTTGATTTGGTTGCGAGAGACTCCGCCCACAATCTCTTATGATTGGCTGTGATTTTTGTTTGATTTGGTTGCGAGAGACTCCGCCCACAATCTCTTCTGATTGGCTGTGATTTTTGATTGATTTGGTTGTGAGAGACTCCGCCCACACTCTCTTCTGATTGGCTGTGATTTTTGATTGATTTGGTTGCGAGAGAGACTCCGCCCACAATCTCTTATGATTGGCTGTGATTTTTGTTTGATTTGGTTGCGAGAGAGACTCCGCCCACAATCTCTTATGATTGGCTGTGATTTTTGTTTGATTTGGTTGCGAGAGAGACTCCGCCCACACTCTCTTCTGATTGGCTGTGATTTTTGATTGATTTGGTTGTGAGAGACTCCGCCCACACTCTCTTATGATTGGCTGTGATTTTTTATTGATTTGGTTGCGAGAGACTCCACCCACAATCTCTTCTGATTGGCTGTGATTTTTTATTGATTTGGTTGCGAGAGACTCCGCCCACACTCTCTTATGATTGGCTGTGATTTTTGTTTGATTTGGTTGCGAGAGAGACTCCGCCCACAATCTCTTATGATTGGCTGTGATTTTTGTTTGATTTGGTTGCGCGAGAGACTCCGCCCACACTCTCTTCTGATTGGCTGTGATTTTTTATTGATTTGGTTGCGAGAGACTCCGCCCACAATCTCTTCTGATTGGCTGTGATTTTTGATTGATTTGGTTGCGAGAGAGACTCCGCCCACACTCTCTTCTGATTGGCTGTGATTTTTTATTGATTTGGTTGCGAGAGACTCCGCCCACAATCTCTTCTGATTGGCTGTGATTTTTGATTGATTTGGTTTCGAGTGTGGTGTGCTTGCAGAGAGACTCCGCCCACACGCTCTTCTGATTGGCTGTGATTTTTGATTGATTTGGTGGCGAGTGCAGTGGCGTTTCGTAGTTTTTTGCGTGGACAGACAAGAATCGTATCGCATTGCGTCTGGTTAGGACAGTGTTACGCTTAACCAAGAGAATATATGATTAAAATGAGATTTATGATGCAGGTGAAGATGTTGAGCGCACCCTGCAGGTTGAAGAGGGAGCTGCAGTCCGTGGTTCGGTCCGACGGCGCCTGTGTGATGGGCAGCAGGAAGGACCTGTAGCCTCTCAGTAAAAAGCTCATGAAGCGCAGAAACGCCTCCTGGATCTCCAGCTCCAGCTGCTTCTGACGGCCGTAGATCAGATCGTAGTCCGTCAGCAGGAACTCCAGCGTGGCCTCCTCCTGCCCGGGAGTGTAGACTGACAGACGGAGAGAAAAACATATGTGTGAACAGGAAATGACATCATCTGTAAGCGTGCGAGCTGATGTCAGGCGCTCACTCACTCTTCTCCAGAGTTTTGTGAAGGTTGGTCAGAGAGTTCAGCAGGATTTTCCCATGTTTCCTGGGCAAAGACCTCCAGGACAGAGCCTTCTTATCTTCAGACCTGCAGAAAGCAGGAAGTTCAGCATACAATTATTAACAGATAAAAAGTATCTTCTGCTCACAAAAATACAGTAAAAATTGTGAAATATTATTTCAATTTAAAATAACTGTTTTCTGTTTGAATATATTTTATAAAGTAATTTATTCCAGTGATCAAAGCTGAATTTTCAGCATCATTACTCCAGTCTTCAGTGTCACATGATCCTTCAGAAATCATTCTAATATGATGATTTGATGCTCAAGAAATGATTATTATCAATGTTGAAAATCCTTTTCAGGATTCTCTGATGAATAGAAAATTCAAAAGAACATGAAATAGAATCTTTTGTAACATTATAAATGTATTTACTGTCACTTGCTGTTTCTCCAGTCATATATAATAATGGTCATCCACTGACTGAAAGGTTTGGTTTGTGCCAGCTGTTACCCATCAGCCTCTGTGCTCAAATCCACTGGTCGCCATGACAACGGACAGGAAGACTCACTGGAAAATGGTGTTGGTGTCCAGATCCACACACACCACGTCAGACGGAGGGTCGTACAGGTCGAAGTAGCTGGAGTGGACGCCCACGATGAAGGGCATGGGCGCACACAGCACATCTGCCATCCGCAGCGGGCACAGGGGGATGTAGGGGCAGTACCAGCGCAGGGGAAACGACATCTGACAGGAAACACATGACAGTCAGAGAGGGGAAAGTCTGTGGGAGATTCTTTAGTACCTGTGACTTTTTATATCATAATTCAGACTTCTCTTCTCAGAATTACAGGTTTATATTCTGACTTTTATTCTCAGAATTCTGTTTACATCTCACAATTATGACTTTTTTCCTCTGAATTTTTGAGTTTTTGTTTCCGCCACATAAAAAAAAAAAAAAAAAAAATCATAATTTTTTTTTTTCCTCACAATTTTGACATTTTTCTTGTAATTCTGAGTTTTTGTTTCTGCCTTGGAATAAAAAAGAAAAAAATGAATTGCTAATTTTTCCTCATAATATTGAATTTTTTCTCGTAATTCTGAGTTTTTGTTTCCGCCTCGGAATAAAAAACTTATAATAATAATTGAACTGCAAATTTTTATCCTACAATTCTGACTTTTTCTCAGAATTCAGAGGGGCCACAGAATAAAATAATAAATAATTTATTTTTTTTCAATTCTGACATTCTGAGTTTTTGTTTATGCCATGGAATAAAAAAATAATCATTTAACTGCACATTTTATCCCACAATTCTGACATTTTTGTGTTGAAATTCTGAGGTTTTGCTTCCGACAAGGAATAAAAAAATAAATAATTTAATTGCGCATTTATATCTCAAAATTTGGACCTTTTTTTTTTTTTTGGAATTCAGAGTTTTTGCTTCCAACATGGAATAAAAAATGTTAAAATTTAATTCCACAATTCTGACTTTTTTTCTCTGAATTCAGAAGTTTTTGCTTCTGAAATGGAATAGAAAAAAAAGAAATTTAATTGTGCATTTTTATCTCTCAATTTCAACGTTTTTCCTTGCATTTGCAAGTTCATATCTCAAAATCCTGACTTTTTGTCTCAGAATTGCAAGTTGCAAGTCTTTTTTCTATGAAGTTTACATCTCACAATTCTGTTTTTTTGTTTCCACCATGGGATAAAAAAATAAACATTTAATGTCAACTCCCAACTGTGATGAGTAAAATCTATGGAAGCTTGTTTCTGCCACATAATAAAAAAGGTAATTGCTACTTTTAATTGTACAATTCTGACATTTTTTGTCGCAATTGTGAGAAAAAAAAGTCAGAATTGTGAGCTAAAAACACAATTACCTTTTTAATATTTTTATTCCGTGGCGTAAACAAGCGTAGAAATCTCTGAGCCGCGTCTGACGGCTGAACTCACCGACACCAGCGCCTCGCTGACGGACGTCAGCACATCGGGCCGCAGCGAGTGCAGCAGCAGCTTGTGTTCAGTCAGGACGGCCAGCAGCAGCGTACAGGCGTTCTCAGGACCCAGGTTCTGCAGCAGCTTCACAAAACTGGCACCACTGGGCACAGAAAACAGACGCCAGCCAATCAGAACACAGCAGAGACGCAACAGCCAATCAAACTCGTGCAGAGAGTGCTGTGTCTGACCTGAGCGGCAGCGGAGACGAGACGGGCTGACAGAGCAGCAGGTTATCATACGGAGAGAGCTGAGAAGACACAAAACACATTAATACACACACACTTCTGAGTTCATGTCACACTGATTTCCGCTTCCACCTCATGCTTTGATTTCCCACCCAGCACCAGATTAACCATCAATCAATCACTCAATCAGTTTGATACCAAACACAAGACTACAGATTGTGATTGAAACGATCAGCTCTGGATCTCTACGCTACAGTCAGCGAGGAGGATGATGATTGAGCTTCATCACCCCCCGTTACCCACGTGCACCGCCGTGACGGTCTTTACCGCGCCTGTGGGGGAAGCGGTCAGGGTTTAATGACACGTCAAGCTCATGTTGAGACACTGCGAGACACGTCTGATCTCAAAACAGACTCGGATCATCTCACCTGCACCAGGATACGAGGACGCTGAGCGGACGGGAACGGGACGTTGTGCATGAAGCTCGATATGTGCCTGCAGACAGACAGACAGATCTCCGTTAACAGCTGAAGGTCTCCTGAATTCTGGGGGATTTTGTTTCAGTCACGGACTCCTCACACAGTTTCTTATTAATTTGAAGCACTGAGCTTGAGTTGAGATGCAGATAAAATTAACTTTTAATAACAAAAGTAACATGCGAAAACCTAATTTTTTATAGGGAAAAGTGTAAATATTCTACTCTTATTAAATGCACCACTGCTCTTCTATATCATACTGAACTGACAGACAGGTTCAGTGATTATAAAAAGAGCGCTCTTTACTTGCTTTCTGGCAATTCAGTCACAATTTGAAGAAAAGTTTTTGTTTTTTATTAGACTTTAACTATTACTACTTCATATTCAGTACAAATAAAGTGCCGAACTTTGACGAAAATTGATTTCTTGATGATATGAATTTTGTAAATTTCATGCCTTTTTATTTTTAAACAAAAGTGTTTGTTTGCCACCAAGTGTGGAAACTTGCTTCCGCCACTAAATAAAAAATAAAAAAGGTAATTGCGACTTTTTCCCCCTCACAATTGCAAGTTTCCAGCTCACAAATCTTACGTTTTCTCAGAATTGCAAGATATTAACTCGCAATTCTGACTTTATATCTCATAATTCTGACTTTATATCTCATAATTCTGACTTTATATCTCGCAATTCTGACTTTGTAACAATCAATTCTGACTTTACAACTCGCAATTCTGACTTTATAACTCGCAATTCTGACTTTATTTCACGCAATTCTGACTTTATAACTCACAATTCTGACTTTACAACTCGCAATTCTGACTTTATATCTCAATTCTGACTTTGTAACAATCAGTTCTGACTTTACAACTCGCAATTCTGACTTTATTTCACGCAATTCTGACTTTATATCTCACAATTCTGACTTTACAACTCGCAATTCTGACTTTGTAACAATCAATTCTGACTTTATATCTCGCAATTCTGACTTTATAACTCGCAATTCTGACTTTATTTCACGCAATTCTGACTTTATAACTCACAATTCTGACTTTACAACTCGCAATTCTGACTTTATATCTCAATTCTGACTTTGTAACAATCAGTTCTGACTTTACAACTCGCAATTCTGACTTTATTTCACGCAATTCTGACTTTATATCTCACAATTCTGACTTTACAACTCGCAATTCTGACTTTGTAACAATCAATTCTGACTTTATTTCACGCAATTCTGACTTTATAACTCACAATTCTGACTTTATATCTCAATTCTGACTTTATACCGCAATTCTGACTTTATACCGCAATTCTGACTTTATAACTCACAATTCTGACTTTATAACTCACAATTCTGACTTTATATCTCAATTCTGACTATATATCGCAATTCTGACTTTATTTCATGCAATTCTGACTTTGTAACAATCAATTCTGACTTTATTTCACGCAATTCTGACTTTATAACTCACAATTCTGACTTTATATCTCAATTCTGACTTTATACCGCAATTCTGACTTTATACCGCAATTCTGACTTCATAACTCACAATTCTGACTTTATAACTCGCAATTCTGACTTTATATCACAATTCTGACTTTATATCTCAATTCTGACTTTATACCGCAATTCTGACTTTATAACTCACAATTCTGACTTTATAACTCACAATTCTGACTTTATATCTCAATTCTGACTATATATCGCAATTCTGACTTTATTTCACGCAATTCTGACTTTATAACTCACAATTCTGACTTTACAACTCGCAATTCTGACTTTATATCTCAATTCTGACTTTATATCTCAATTCTGACTTTATATCGCAATTCTGACTTTACAACTCGCAATTCTGACTTTGTAACAATCAATTCTGACTTTATTTCACGCAATTCTGACTTTATAACAATCAATTCTGACTTTATAACTCACAATTCTGACTTTATAACTCGCAATTCTGACTTTATAACTCGCAATTCTGACTTTATATCGCAATTCTGACTTTATTTCACGCAATTCTGACTTTATAACTCGCAATTCTGACTTTATAACTCGCAATTCTGACTTTATAACTCACAATTCTGACTTTATATCTCAATTCTGACTTTATATCTCAATTCTGACTTTATATCTCACAATTCTGACTTTATATCTCAATTCTGACTTTATATCTCACAATTCTGACTTTATATCTCAATTCTGACTTTATAACTCACAATTCTGACTTTATATCTCAATTCTGACTATATATCGCAATTCTGACTTTATTTCACGCAATTCTGACTTTATAACTCACAATTCTGACTTTATATCTCAATTCTGACTATATATCGCAATTCTGACTTTATATCTCACAATTCTGACTTTATATCTCAATTCTGACTTTATAACTCACAATTCTGACTTTATATCTCAATTCTGACTATATATCGCAATTCTGACTTTATTTCACGCAATTCTGACTTTATAACTCGCAATTCTGACTTTATAACTCGCAATTCTGACTTTATAACTCACAATTCTGACTTTATATCTCAATTCTGACTTTATATCTCAATTCTGACTTTATATCTCAATTCTGACTTTATATCTCACAATTCTGACTTTATATCTCAATTCTGACTTTATATCTCACAATTCTGACTTTATATCTCAATTCTGACTTTATAACTCACAATTCTGACTTTATATCTCAATTCTGACTATATATCGCAATTCTGACTTTATTTCACGCAATTCTGACTTTATAACTCACAATTCTGACTTTATATCTCAATTCTGACTTTATAACTCACAATTCTGACTTTATATCTCACAATTCTGACTTTATATCTCAATTCTGACTTTATATCTCACAATTCTGACTTTATATCTCAATTCTGACTTTATAACTCACAATTCTGACTTTATATCTCAATTCTGACTATATATCGCAATTCTGACTTTATTTCACGCAATTCTGACTTTACAACTCGCAATTCTGACTTTATACTCACAATTCTGACTTTATATCTCAATTCTGACTTTATATCGCAATTCTGACTTTATAACTCGCAATTGCGAGTTTATATCACAATTCTGAGAAAAAAAGTAGGAATTGTGAGATAAAAAGTCACAATTACCTTTAATAGTGTTTATTCAGTGGCAGAAACAACCTTCCATAACCAAGCATTTTCCTACATCTTGAAACGTTTAGTTTTACAAATGGAGCCAATCTTTGAAGGAAGAACAAATCATGTTTTTGATCATCACATTAAAAATAACATTTAAACTGGATAATATTTAGGAAAAAGTTGTGTGAAGCACTTGAAAGTCCTTGAATTTCAGCTCAAAAGGTTGTACGAACCCTGAAATGAACAATGTAAAACATTTGACTATTTCTGCCACAGTACCATGGTTACAGTTAACGTTACTACATTAAATCCATGGTGAATGTTGGTGATTTGTGGATTGAAAAGCCGTCTAATAACTTGTTCACTCATGGCGCAATGTTTCTCCCGATTTCCATGTCAGCGGTTTTTGATCTGATATGGTTTATAACAGATATATATATAAAGTCATTATTTAAAATCAAAATATTTTTTGAACTGACCCAAGAGACTAGTTGGCATTATGGTGATATTTTAATTGATTGTTCTGATTAAACTTTTTAATATTATTTTAGGATGCTTGAAGGAATTATGAAGTAATTGTGTGTGTAGACATTCATGTATTTATGATACCAGTGCCAAAGACAAATTTCCACTCTGTGACCGTAAGGTTGAGCCTAAACCTAACCAGATAAAACTGAAAGCGCTGTGGTGGCACTCACTTCTCCAGCGGCAGCACGTGCGGCCCAGAGATGGAGTATCTGTATATGAATGTGAGGAACTTCTGGAAGACGCTGAAGAAGGGCCAATGCGACAGAACGCAGATGCTCTTCTTGACCTGCACGCTGCGGTTGGTGATGGGCCGGCGGTCGACGACGCTCAGCAGACCCAGACGCACACACTGCCGCTCGGACAGAGACTCGCGCGGGTACGTCTCGTAGAACTGGATCGCTGCACCGTACACCTGATGCACAACACACAATCATGTGACCACATCATTGATTGGAGTAGAGCACCATCATCTGCTGATACAGTTGTTCTAGTTATTGGTGTGAACCGGAGGTTTTATCCGGTATAATCCGTGTGATGGAGCAGACGCACCTTGTCTCCGGAGGCGCTGGTCAGGACAAACGTGGAGAAGATGGGCAGCTGGTATTTGGTGTTGAGCGGCCAGCTCTCCACTGTCACACCCATCGGGAGGCAGAACACTGGGACTGAATCCGGCAGAGGAAACGACTCCAGATCCTCCTCAGGATACCGACTGATCAGACCTGCAGAACACACACACACACTCACAGAGTGAAGATGCATACACAGTATTTAGAGTGTGTGTGAAGTAAGTGAGTGTGTGTGTGTGAATGAGTGAGTGAGTTTGTGTGACTGTATGTGTGAGAGAGTGAGTGTGTGTGTCAGCTTGTGTGTTGAATGTGTATGCATATGTGAGTATGTATGACTGTGTGCGTGTGAGAGTGAGTGTGTGCGCGCGTGTGTATGAGAGAGTGAGTGTGTGTGCGTGTGTGAGAGAGTGAGTGTGTGTGCGTGTGTGAAAGAGTGAGTGTGTGTGTGTGTGTGCGTGTGTGAGAGTGAGTGTGTGTGCGCGTGTGTGAGAGAGAGTGTGTGTGCGCGTGTGTGAGAGAGTGAGTGTGTGAGAGTGAGTATGTGTGTGTGCGTGCACATGTGTGAGAGAGTGAGTGTGTGTGTGTGTGCGCGTGAGAGTGTGTGTCCGTGCGTGTGTGCGTGTGAGAGAGTGAGTGTGCGCGCGTGCGTGTGAGAGTGTGTGTCCGTGCGTGTGAAAGAGTGAGTGTGTGTGCGTGCGTGTGAGAGTGAGTGTGTGTGCGCGTGTGAGAGAGTGAGTGTGTGCGTGTGAGAGTGAAAGAGTGAGTATGTGTGTGTGCGTGCGCATGTGTGAGAGAGTGAGTGTGTGCGTGTGTGCGCGTGAGTGTGTCCGTGCGTGTGTGAAAGAGTGAGTGTGTGCGTGTGAGAGAGTGAGTGTGTGCGTGAGAGAGTGAGTGTGTGCGCGTGTGCGTGAGTGTGTGTCCGTGCGTGTGTGAAAGAGTGAGTGTGTGTGCGTGCGTGTGAGAGTGAGTGTGTGTGCGCGCGTGTGAGAGTGAGTGTGCGCGTGTGCGTGTGAGAGTGTGTGTCCGTGCGTGTGAGTGAGTGCGCGTGAGAGTGTGAGTGTGTGCGCGTGTGCGAGAGTGAGTGTGTGCGCGAGTGTGAGAGTGAGTGTGTGCGTGTGAGTGTGTGTGTCCGTGCGTGTGTGAAAGAGTGTGTGTGCGTGCGTGCGTGCATGTGCGCGCGTGTGAGAGTGTGTGTGTGTGTGCGCGTGTGTGAGAGAGTGAGTGTGTGTGTGCGCGTGTGTGAGAGTGAGTGTGTGTGTGTGCGCGTGTGTGAGAGTGGGTGTGTGTGTGCGTGTGTGTGTGCGTGTGTGAAAGAGTGAGTGTGTGCGTGTGTGAGAGAGTGAGTGTGTGCGTGAGAGAGTGAGTGTGTGCGCGTGTGCGTGAGTGTGTGTCCGTGCGTGTGTGAAAGAGTGAGTGTGTGTGCGTGCGTGTGAGAGTGAGTGTGTGTGCGCGCGTGTGAGAGTGAGTGTGCGCGTGTGAGAGTGTGTGTCCGTGCGTGTGAGTGAGTGCGTGTGTGAGTGAGTGTGTGCGCGTGTGAGAGTGAGTGTGTGCGCGCGTGTGAGAGAGTGAGTGTGTGCGTGAGTGTGTGTGTCCGTGCGTGTGTGAAAGAGTGTGTGTGCGTGCGTGCGTGCATGTGCGCGCGTGTGAGAGAGTGTGTGTGCGCGTGTGAGTGTGTGTGTCAGCTTGTGTGTTGAATGTGTATGCATATGTGAGTATGTATGACTGTGTGCGTGTGTGAGAGTGAGTGTGTGTGCGTGTGTGAGAGAGTGAGTGTGTGCGTGCGTGTGTGAGAGAGTGAGTGTGTGCGTGAGAGAGTGAGTGTGTGCGCGTGTGCGTGAGTGTGTGTCCGTGTGTGTGTGAAAGAGTGAGTGTGTGTGCGTGCGTGTGAGAGTGAGTGTGTGTGCGCGCGTGTGAGAGTGAGTGTGCGCGTGTGCGTGTGAGAGTGTGTGTCCGTGCGTGTGAGTGAGTGCGCGTGAGAGTGTGAGTGTGTGCGCGTGTGCGAGAGTGAGTGTGTGCGCGAGTGTGAGAGTGAGTGTGTGCGTGTGAGTGTGTGTGTCCGTGCGTGTGTGAAAGAGTGTGTGTGCGTGCGTGCGTGCATGTGCGCGCGTGTGAGAGTGTGTGTGTGTGTGCGCGTGTGTGAGAGAGTGAGTGTGTGTGTGCGCGTGTGTGAGAGTGAGTGTGTGTGTGTGCGCGTGTGTGAGAGTGGGTGTGTGTGTGCGTGTGTGTGTGCGCGTGTGAGAGAGTGTGTGTGCGCGTGTGAGAGTGAGTGTGTGTGTGCGCGTGTGTGAGAGAGTGAGTGTGTGCGCGTGTGCGTGAGAGAGTGAGTGTGTGCGCGTGCGCGCGTGTGTGTCCGTGCGTGTGTGAAAGAGTGAGTGTGTGTGCGTGCGCGTGTGAAAGTGTGCGCGCGTGTGAAAGTGTGTGTGCGTGTGTGAAAGTGTGTGTGAAAGAGTGAGTATGTGTGCGCGTGTGTGAGAGAGTGAGTGTGTGCGTGTATGTGTGAGAGAGTGAGTGTGTGTGCGTGCGCGTGTGAAAGTGTGCGCGCGTGTGAAAGTGTGTGTGCGTGTGTGAAAGTGTGTGTGCGTGTGTGAAAGTGTGTGTGAAAGAGTGAGTATGTGTGCGCGTGTGAGAGAGTGAGTGTGTGCGTGTATGTGTGAGAGAGTGAGTGTGCGCGCGTGTGTGAGAGAGTGAGTGTGCGCGCGTGTGTGAGAGTGAGTGTGTGCGCGCGTGTGTGAGAGAGAGTGAGTGTGCGCGCGTGTATGAGAGTGAGTGTGTGCGCGCGTGTGTGAGAGAGTGAGTGTGTGCGCGTGTGTGAGAGTGAGTGTGTGTGCGTGCGCGTGTGTGAGAGTGAGTGTGTGCGCGCGTGTGTGAGAGAGTGAGTGTGTGCGTGTGAGAGTGTGTCCGTGCGTGTGTGAAAGAGTGAGTGTGTGTGCGTGCGTGCATGTGCGCGCGTGTGAGAGAGTGTGTGTGCGCGCGTGTGTGAGAGTGAGTGTGTGTGTGTGCGCGTGTGAGAGAGTGAGTGTGTGCGCGCGTGTGTGAGAGAGTGAGTGTGTGTGCGCTCGTGTGTGAGAGAGTGAGTGTGTGCGCGCGTGTGTGAGAGAGTGAGTGTGCGTGCGCGTGTGAGAGTGAGTGTGTGCGCGCGTGTGTGAGAGAGTGAGTGTGTGCGTGTGAGAGTGTGTGTCCGTGCGTGTGTGAAAGAGTGAGTGTGTGTGCGTGCGTGCATGTGCGCGCGTGTGAGAGTGTGTGTGCGCGTGTGTGAGAGAGTGAGTGTGTGCGCGCGTGTGTGAGAGAGTGAGTATGTGTGCGCTCGTGTGTGACAGAGTGAGTGTGTGCGTGTATGTGTGAAAGAGTGAGTGTGTGTGCGTGCGCGTGTGAAAGTGTGTGTGCGCGTGTGAAAGTGTGTGTGCGTGTGTGAAAGTGTGTGTGAAAGAGTGAGTATGTGTGCGCTCGTGTGTGACAGAGTGAGTGTGTGCGTGTATGTGTGAAAGAGTGAGTGTGTGTGCGTGCGCGTGTGAAAGTGTGTGTGCGCGTGTGAAAGTGTGTGTGCGTGTGAAAGTGTGTGTGCGTGTGTGAAAGTGTGTGTGAGAGAGTGAGTATGTGTGCGCTCGTGTGTGACAGAGTGAGTGTGTGCGTGTATGTGTGGGAGAGTGAGTGTGTGTGCGTGCGCGTGTGAAAGTGTGTGTGCGTGTGTGAAAGTGTGTGTGAAAGAGTGAGTATGTGTGCGCGTGTGTGAGAGAGTGAGTGTGTGCGTGTATGTGTGAGAGAGTGAGTGTGCAGGGCTCGACAATAAGGACTGCCCGATGGCCCGGGGCCAGTGTGAGCGACGCTCAGGACAGTAGATGGAACGGTCACTTGCCCGATCGGGCCAGTGCTGTAGGGTGTGCGTTATATATCCTCTATGATATCGTAATTGTTGATTTAATGATCTGATATTATCGAGTATGTCCCTCACTTTACTAAAAACAAACAAAAACACACCCATTGAGTGCACGCATGCACTACGTGACAGAGTCTAGTAGGTTAGAGTAGTGCACGTGTATATTTAGAGTGTACGCATTCACTGCGTGATTAAGTCTATTAAAATGCCTTTAAAATGCCCCCAGAATTCAACATAAGGGGCAAAAAGGCCCCTGTACACATTTCATATTTATATAATTTAATATAGTTGAGAGATATTACACAAAGAGCGCCGTTTTCTCCAAATATTAGCATGATTACAAATGTGATATTGATTTTATTCAGCGTACAGTTTAATGAACAAGAACTTAATATCAAGTGACTCACATTTAAGTCATCTGTTTCGCTGTATTTCGCCAACAAAAACAGTTCCAAAGTCCACAGAATTGTTTTGCGTCTCTGAGCAACACTTCCTGAATGAATCAGCCGTTTGAATGAATCGGTTGAATCTCAATGATTCGCTCATTAACAGTGATTCGCTGCCACCTACTGGCGGGTTTAATTTCACATTTAAAGTGTCTTTATTTTTTTTAAATAATTTCAAATAACAGTATTTAACGTTTTATATTTCAACATTAAAAACATTTTTATGCATCTGTACCTGCTCTTGACTGACTAACTTTAATAAAGTTTAATCTATTCTATAGTTATATAGTTATACATTAGATTACAGTTTCTGTACCTGAAAATCTCATGTTTAAACCTGCATGAAAAACTTGAAAAGCACCATTTATTTCATTTATGTTTGTTCTGTTGTATTTATTTGTGCTATTACTCGTAATTTGATTATTTGTTACTATTTTATTACTTACTGTTTATTTGTCTGACAATATTTAAAATATAAGTGAGTTAATCTAGAAGCTTTTGGTGTCTTAACCCTATTTATTGAGGTTAAATGTAACAAAGACAACGAAAACAATAACTATGCTTATTTTATAGGCCCATTTTCTTGTCTTTTACTTTTATTAATTTTTTGTTGTGGGGCAAGTAAAAATTTGAACCACTGGCCTGACTGGGCCAGTAGAAAAAATCCTCAGTGTTGAGCCTTGGTGTGTGTGTGTGTGTGCGTGTGTGTGAGAAAGAGTGAGAGTGTGAGAGTGTGTGTGTGTGTGAGTGTGTGTGTGAGTGTGGGTGTGTATAAGAGTTTGAGTGTGTGACTGTGTGTGTGTTTGAGTGTATGTGAGTGTGAGTGAGAGTGTGTGTGTCAGTTTGTGTGTGAATGTGTGTGTGTGTGTGTGAGTATGTATGTGTGAGTGACTGTGTGTGTGTGTGTGTAGTAAGTGTGTGTTTATGTGAATGTGTGTCTGAGTGTGTGCGTGTCGGTTTGTGTGAATGTGTATGCATGTGTATGTGTGTGTGTGTGTGTGTGTGTGAAGCGTGTGTAAAGTGAGTGAGTTTGTGTGTGAAGTCAGTGAGTGTGTGTGTGTGTGTGTGAAGTGAGTGAGTGTGTGTGTGTGTGTGTGTATAAAGTGAGTGAGTGTGTGTGTGTGCGTATAAAGTGAGTGAGTGTGTGTGTGTGCGAAGTGAGTGAGTCTGTGTGTGTGTGTGTATAAAGTGAGTGAGTGTGTGTGTGTGTGTGTGTGTGTATAAAGTGAGTGAGTGTGTGTGTGTGTGTGTGTGTGTGTGTGTGTGTGTGTGTGTGTGTGTCACTCACCTGCCTCATACACCAGAGCGTTTGCTTTAGCCACTGAACGCTTGTAGCAAAGATACAGCGCTGGACCCCACTGCGCGCACACACACACACACACACACACACACACACACACACACACACACACACACAATCAAAACCCACAGAACAGAAACCGAGAGTAAGAGAAAGACAAATAAAGCAGAAGAGGAACTGATGGTGTTTTCTGAAGTGTTTCAAGCGGATGTTTGAACTCAATCTCACTGCTCGTTTAACACAACGACACACTCATTAAATCAACGGCTTATTAACACACAGCAGTGTTTAGATAGATTGAGGTCAGTAAGATGTTTTAATGTATGTGTTAAAGCTCGTTTCTGCCACGGAATAAAATAAACAAAAAAGGTAATTGCGACTTTATCTCACTATTTTCCCTCACAATTACAAATTTCGATATAATTCCTTGTTGAATAAAACTATTAATTCCTTTTAAAAAAAATTAAAATCTTACTGACCACAAACTTTTGAACGGTACTAAATATTGTTTGATATGGAGGCAACAGATATGCTTAATAAATAAAGTAATGCTGAGTCAAAGACGCGAGTGAATCAGTGAATCAGTGAATCGGTGAATCAGTGAATCAGCACCATGCCCGTGTTGAGGTTCTTGTCCACTCGGCAGTAGGTGTGCGACGCCGTCTCGCCCTTGCTGGGCATCAGCAGCGAGATCTCGGTCACGCCCAGCGTGTTCAGCGCCTGTGAGTCCGGCGCTCTGCGGAACGTCAGGAAGGTGCGGTGGGTCGCGGGGCCGCCGGAGCTCAGGCTGGCCGACCGGCTGTACGGCGTCGTCTCGATCACCTGCCATCCCGGCCGCACGTGATCCTTACCCTCGTACAGAACGCTGGAGACGAACACCACAGACCACAGCAAATTACATTAATGCATTCAGCAGACGCTTTTATCCAAAGAGAGGAACAACATCCGTCAGGATTATTTGACAACTAGATTATGAAGTGAACTACAGAAGAGCAGAAACGCAGCGTCATTTAATTATAAAGGCTCTTGAATCGTCTCACCCGAGCTCTACGAGGGGCGGTTTGTCGTGTCCTCTCCTGTAGCACAGGAACATGTGCGGGTTGTTCAGCAGTCCGGCGCTCAGCTCCGCCGGATGGCCTCCTTGTGTCTTCTCGATGCAGGTGAAGCCCTCCGGGACGTCCTCCCCGAGGCCGCGGGCGATCACGGCCAGATCCGTGATGGGCTGCACCGCTCGCACGCCCCTCTGCTGACCCTCCTCGTCCAGCGGAGAAGAGTCGCCCGCCAGACCCGCCACCACAAAATAATCCACCAGCTGCGGACATCGCTCTTCCGTCATCACGCCGGTCTAAACGCCACTGGAGCGGAGAAACACATCACTGATGACATCACAGCCTGACTTGAATTCAATGGAATTCAAAAAACAAGTTAATAATTTATTACAATTTTAACAATAATAGTGCATTATGAAATGTGACATTTTCTCAAATGCTGTGTTTTCCATTTAATTTTTAATGGTTTGATTAAAATTTGATAATTAAATAGGAAGTCTAATCAATGGAATTTATGAAGCAAGTTAATAATTTATTAATGTTTTTTAATAATAATGACAAATCAAATGTGTTTTATTTTTTCGGTTTTCTCTGTTTAAATGTTTCTGGATTCTGTTTTAATGGTTTAATTAAATTTCAATAATCTAAAATGATGTCTAATCAATGGAATAACTTATTTTAATAACTTAGTTTATTAAAATATTTAAAAATTCTGTGCTTTCAGTTTTAATCGTTTACTTAAAATTGTATTATCAAATATGATGTTTAATCAATTGAATTCAAAAGTTTAACCATTTAATAATTTATTAAAATTTAACAATAATTGCTCATTATGAAACGCATTTTATTTTTTCTCGAATTCTGTTTTAATGGTTTAATTAATTTTATTAATCTAAAAGGATGTGTAATTATTAAATAATAATATTTATTATTAATATTATAAATAATTATTAAAAAATATTAATTGTAAAAAATATATATAAATAATTACTAAACAATAATTATTTAATCATAATAATTTATTAAAATTTTAACAATAATAGTGCCAAATGAAATGTTTTATTTTTTGTGTTTTATAATTTAGTACAAATGTATTATCATAAACAGCGGTACTGAAATTAAAGCATAAAACTTTTTAATTTTAATGTAATTTATCTTGTAAAATAAGGTTTACTGTGTAAATTACAATATGGATGAAAAACATGTCCATCTGAACAAGCGTCCAGCCCTACTTGTGATTTATTCAGCCACATTTTTGCCAAGATTATTACATAACAGCCACCGCCCATCAGCTCTGACATCACTGTAAACAAGACAGAAATCACACACACACACACACACACACACTCTCTGATCTGCACCAGATGGGTCAAAGGTCACCGTGCAGGACACAGGTGATGACAGCCTGACTGCATCCGTCACACTCAGGGATTCACATCAACAAAACACACGGAGGTCGTCATGGCGACGGCTCAGGACCGGACATCCCGTCATGGGAACATCACATCAAAGCTCTGCTCACCTGGACGAACGTTCACTGGTTTTGCTCCTCGCTCAGCAGAACGTGATCTAGAGTCATGTGACTCTGTTATCAGATCTGTAAGAATGAATCTGTGTCACAGTCAGAGAGAAGAAACGAGCTTGATCTGCGGTTGAAGTTAAGAAATCTGTAAAATGAACATCGTCCGCACGGCTCGGATCGCTGCCGAACACGTGCAGGAAACTGTCAGAGGAAACATTTCACTTCCTCCACATCAAATTAAACCAGAAGAAATGAGTTTCCGGCAGAAACGCTCTGAGAATCACAGAAACAATGATGTCTGGCTAACGTCTTCTCAAGCAGCGCCACGAGACGACTTAACATGATTTAAAATAAGACTGAATGTGTTTGAGTCCTAATTAACTTCCAACAAGCGTTCACAGGAGTGTTCCCTGTGTGCATATGAACATCAGACATCAGCACACAGTGAGAATGATGTTTCAGAGCAGAGCTCGTCACACACAGAGCGTGATCTTCAGCAGCGGTCGATCCTGACCCTCGGATCGCTGACGCAGGACAGAGGAACACACACTGCGGCAGGAAGAGAGAGGATTGATTTAGGCCCCGTCCCAAACGGCACACTTCACATGCACAGAAGTGTGGACTGACCGACAGAGTCTCATAGAGACACACAGCAGAAGATCAGCATCTGAAGAGCCGAAGGTTCGAGCCACAGCGCCGCTGATCCATGAGACATTGATTTATAGCGATTTATACAACACTATGGAGGCACATTCCTGCTTAATTAAGACATAAAAAGTCAAAATTATAACGTACTGGCCCGGTTTCACAGACAGGGTTTAGATTAAGCCAGGATTAAACTTAATCAGGACATTTAAGCAGCTTTTATAAACATCCAAACACATCACTGCTGTGAACCTTAAGACCAGCAATGACACTGACATCATTTAAGATTAATCAGTTTCAGTCTGAGACTAGCTTAAGCCTCGTCTGTGAAACCGGGGGAGTAAATCTATATTATAGACGACACTATTTTTGTCATAACTGACTATCATAATTTCAACTTATATCATAGTTTCAACTTTGTGTCATAATTTTGGCTTTTTGTCAATTTCGACTGTCATAATTTAATTTTTGTCATAATTTCAACTTTTTGTGAGTTTCGACTTTTTTTGTCAGTTTCAACTTTCTGTCATAATTTTGGCTTTTTGTCAATTTCTACTTTGTCATAATTTAATTTGTGTCATAATTTCAACTTTTTTCAATTTCGACTTTTTATCATAATTAACTGTCATAATTTCAACTTTTTGTCAGTTTCGACTTTTTTTTGTCAGTTTCATCTTTTTGTCATAATTAAATTTTTGTCATAATTTCAACTTTTTTTAATTTTGACTTTGTCATAGTTTCAACTTTTTACATCAGTTGCAACTTTTTTTTGTCAATTTCAACTTTTTGTCATAATTTTGGCTTTTTGTCAGTTTCATCTTTTTGTCATAATTAAATTTTTGTCATAATTTCAACTTTTTTTAATTTCGACTGAAATGTAACAACGCGTCAATTCTACGCTGTGATTGGTCTGCTAGAACCCCTCCCTCAGGTCAAAAAACTGGTGCGGAGCGATCGGAGAAGAGCGAGTGTTTTCAACTTCCACAGGAATGAAATACGCTCTGTTTCAGGAGACACATGCAGTCAAACTGCAACAAAAGTTGTTCCCAAAGCTGATCAAAACATGAGAATTATTTATTTTAAGCTTCAAGCTAATGCATTAGCGTAATGACTTGCCCCGTCAGGCGCTTTGACAGATGCATGTGATCCTCAGCGCAAAACGTTCATTCCACGGCTATATCCTTATCTGTAAATGATACAAATTCACGCATTTACATTTTGTATAAAGGCTCGTCCTGACAGTCTGCGTTAAACTTCAAACTTTACTGAATGAGCGCCGGCGCGCGCACCCGCGTCAGACAGACGGAACGCAATTAATATTCAGTGCAAAAATATTCATTTTGCTGAAATACCTGTTGGTTAAAGTTAAATTTAGATTTAAAAGTCAACATGTCATTCAAGTATTTTATGAGAGCAGTAACTGTAAAGGGAGAACTAATTGAAAATAAATGTAAGACGTTTCTTATAGCCTCTTTACAGGATAAAGAAATGACGGTGATTGTGTCCAGAGTGAATATGAGTGTTCCTGCTGAACATTTATCTTGCCTGTTGGTTAACACTGAGTTTGTGTTATTCTTTATTATCTTCATTATTAATGTAGAGTAGAGATTTAAACTATATTCACTATATACAGTGCTAAAGGTATTAGACATCTGATACTCTGGTTTGTGCCACAGGTCAGGGCAGCATAAACTATCAGTATTGATGATTACTAAAATCATTTTTCATGTTCCTGTAAAACACTTCATAGTTGTTGTTGTTTTTTTTTTCAGATGCCCAGTTACAGTCAATACGAACAGAGACTGTTAAGTTTTTTTTGGATATTATGTGTAAATATTATTTGGAAACTATTTAGTTGTTTCAGTTTGTTATTTTCCTAATAAATGGCAATACCATTTTTAGTTTCAAACAAGTTTTTGATACAATCCTAAAATATTTGTGTTCTCTCTTTATTATGACAGATAGTGTAATAAATGACTGTATGTTCTCACAGCATTCAGTTGGCACATTTGTTTGAAGTATATTGGGCAGGATGTGCAATAGTGTGTTTTTTGTCAATAAAATAAAAATAAAATACAATTAGGATTTTTATCTGATTAATCAAAAAAATAATCGGCCAGCTAATCGATTATCAAAATATTCGTTACTTGCAGCCCTAGAAAACAGACGCATAGCCTACGGCGCAGAAGTATAAATCAGCCTTTAGTTCACCTAAAAATGAAATTTCTTTCATTAATTCCTCACCCTCATGTCGTTCCACACTCGTAAGACCTTCGTTCATCTTCAGAACACAAATTAAGATATTTTTGATGAAATCCGAGAGGTATATGACTCAATATAAGCAATATAATCAACACTTTCAAGGTCCAGAAAGGTACTAAAGACTTTGTTAAAACAGTCATGTGACTGCAGTGGTTCAACCTTAGACGTAAACACTGAAGCTCTGCAGCGAAAATAGTGTAGCAGTATGACAGAGGACAGACGAATTTGTTGAATAAAGTCGTTATTTTTGTTTTGTTTTTGCGCACAAAAAGTATTCTCGTCTCTTCATAACATTAAGGTTGAACCACTGCAGTCACATGACTGTTTTAACAATGTCTTTAGTACCTTTCTGGACCTTGAAAGTGTTGATTATATTGCTGTTTATGGACGAGTCATAAACCTCTCGGATTTCATCAAAAATATCTTAATTTGTGTTCTGAAGATGAACGAAGGTCTTACGGGTGTGGAACGACATGAGGGTGAGGAATTAATGACAGAAATTTCATTTTTTTTAGTGAACTAACCCTTTAAGTTCATAAATTTTGAAACGAACTCAATTCAGCTGTAAAGCAGCTCTACAGAAGACAACAGAGTCATAATTCAGATCAATTCAGTTCAGTTCAGAGTCTGTGTAGTTCAGAATGAGATCAGCTGTGCAAACTGTAGTATATACTGTCCACCGCTGACTAGTTTTAAACAAGTCGTTTGTGAAGCAGCACACAGTATTCAATGACAGGAATGTTGAAAGATTCAGAACAACTTACTGAAACGAATCACGTAATCGATCAATCAGTGTTTCAACTGCGGAAATACGTTTACAAAACAGCTGGAGAACAATCTGATCCGGTAACGTCACATTTAAAGCCATTCAATGACTATAAACTCGATAATCAGCGAGAAAAATAACTCTAGAGAGGAGCGTTCTGATTAATATATTTACTTCACCTGTTCTTCGAGATTTAATGTATGTTTGAATAAATCCATCAAGTTTTTATGAGACACCATTTATATGTCACAAAACGAATTGGAGTAGAAACATAATTATTAAAGTTATTATTTTAAAAACGGTCTTATGTACAGTTTGTATAGTTCACAGCTTTAGTTCAGAGAGACTGACATGTACTGTAGCTGATATACATCCAAATATTGAATCAAAGTCAGAATTGAATCGTGACATTTGTGTCAATGAATGAGTAATCTGCTGTTCTCCGTATGACATGAACACTCACCCTGAATACAAACAGCATCAGTGAGATAAAATCATATCAGATCTCCCGAGCGTTTCGGTGGCTGACACACGACCTCAGGTGTCTTCATTAGAAAAATCAACTTCCTGTTTCAGCACGTCTCTGGGCCGAAGATGTGTTTCCTGTCAGCGCCTCATTTAGCTCTTTCTAAGCACTTTCAACATCCACTTCCTCAAACGCATCAGCTGCACAACGCAAGAGTTTCCCTCGGACTCATCTCCGTTCATCCGCACCACAGATCTGTCATTAACGCAGTCTGTAAACACACTGAAGATTACGGCAGAAATCATAATCTCAATTATTGAGGTCACGATTGTTTTACACAATTACTCTCTGACACTGAAAACATCCTGTGTTTATTGAACTTTTGAAAAAAAACTTCCTGTTGATTTCCTGAACTTTGAATATAACTGAACTGTTATGGAAGTGAATTAGTGATGAATGTGTTTGAAACAACAAAAGCATGTGAAATTGCACTTATTAAAAATAATGCGCTATATTAACTGTTTGCATTTTTGGCAGCTGAAATTCAACATCTGCTACGAGAATCACACACAATTTCATTATTTAAAATTCACTCATTTATATTCACCTTCCACAGATCATTTACAAAATATTCAGTGAAAAAAAAATAGACAGATAAATAAATAAATTATATATATGGGCCATTCTACAGAACTGGTTCTGTTAGAAAATATTGAAAAAATGTCTTTTTCCACAAATTTTGTTTGTATGTAAATTGTATAATATCCAAGGTACACATTTCTAGTAATTGTGCAGTTAATTCTCATATTGTATTTTCAGAAAGTTTTGGAATATTTTTCCTCTCCTCGAATTTGTCACTACCGAAACACAATAATAAATAATTTAATAAGAAGGGTCACATTGACCTATTAAGATTTTGTTTACATCTACCTTGTAAATATATTTTGCTATTTTTGAAAAAAAAAAGTTTTCAAAGGTAAATCAATAACAATTACAATTTTAACAATCTTTCTTTGTAAAAGTCATAAAGTTTAACAAACTGATTTCAAAGTGAAGGATACTTTAGTTTGAATAAACATTGAACCAAACACTATAATAACATCTTAGTTGATCATTCAATATACTTTATTTTTGACAAAACATCCCATATTTCAGTAATGTGTTGGTAGTGACCACATCACATGACACAATTTAACTCACATATTAAAACATATTAAAATACAAATAATTTGCATAACTGTACTAACATTTTGTTTATTTCCCCCAAATAAATTATGTTCCCTTTTGTCACTACCGAAACAATGATGTCACTACCGAAACAGTCACTACCGAAACATGTGGTGAAGTGACAATTTTAGATGTAAATTTATCGAATAACAATGATGTTGTTTCGGTAATGACTGTTTCGGTAGTGACAATTTTAGATAGTTTTGAGTCTAGCTCAAAGTTGCTAATCAGCACATGGTTAGCTAGCACAGTTCTGAACAGTTGAACACAGAAAACACTAAATTATATGGAATAACACCCAAAAAAGTTTGCTTAATTGCAGAAAAAGGTGTTTGGTAGTGACGTTCCTGAAAGTTCCACACAGATTTTCAGACTTCTGAACACATTTAACTCAGAATGATGAATCTATCTACTCTAAAAGAGAGGCTGTGAGAGGGAGGAATATATATTTTATTTATTTTTATTTTTTTAAACAACAATGGAAAAAATTGCAAAAATTATTTCAATATAATTTTCACAAGTGTAAATTTAGGGGTCAGGGTTCGGGACAGACTCCTCCCAATTAAAAGTACCCAATAAATAATGATTTTATATATATTAATCTCACTGATATTTTAAATATTATTGTGGGATTCAATAGATAATAGAAGGATCTTTGTAAACATCAAAAATTTAATACTTAAATGCTTTTAAATGTGTTTTCTGGTTGTGAGACAGCAGTTTACACCAATTCTGTAGAATGGCCCACATATACACATGTTCCTACTTCAGATGTCACTATATAACACTAGTTCTAGATATTGATTATTATTGTTGTGTTTAATTCCTCGCAGGTCAGAGGTCAGGGCAGCCCAACGAAAAGATGCCGGTACAGAACAGTACCAGTGATCTGATGACAGTACAAGAAAATACCACAGTACAACCATGGTTTTGTGCACATACTGATTGACATAATGCTGATATACAATCATTTCATCACAACAAATGAGATGTATGAAATATATCGTGTACATTTACACAGAATGTTTCATGGCAGTTCTACATTATATGAATAAATGGACATTTGGTGAAGCAAAACCAGTTCAGAACCGCTTCTGTGCGACTGACGGACCTCATAAACACACACACACACACACACACACACACACCTGGTTCGGCGGATCTCTTGAGGAATCCTCATGTACACATCACGCGCGTCATTAGTAATTGCGTATAACAATATTAATATTAATATTAATGTCCGCGCTGATACAGTGATCTGCGCTGCTGTGACGCGCGCGTCAGTACGGTTCGGCTCGGCTCAGTTCGGTCGGGTTCGGGACTCACCTCAGCAGCAACAGCAGTGCGGCTCGGCTCAGTTCGGCTCTCATCTCACCCTGAAGCTTCCGCTCATACCGACTCACTCAACTGTCATTCGGTCCGGCCGGTACCGGTTCGTGTTCAGGCTCTTGTCTCACTGCGTGGTATGACCGTCGCCGCTGCGCTCCGCCATCACGGACAGAAACACACAGAGCAGCGCCGCAGCTGCAGACGCGACGCGCGGACTGACGCCCAGCGGCGCGGAGCCGCATTACAACAACCTCACTAACTGAGACAGGAAAAGATTGGTTTAAACAATAAACATTATATTTTTAACTCTTCGCCGTTTATATTTATTCACTATCTATTATCGCAAAGTTTATTATTAAGCGTCGAGTGACGCATAGACGGTTTCACGTGATGCCTGTTACTTTTCTCAGCGCTGCTCGAGATGCATCAATCACAGTCGTTTATGATTACTTGAGAAATGCTTTTATATCCCGCTCATAAATCAGGTACAGATTTATAATATAACATAATATAATATATAATAAATTAAATATAATATAATAGTTTAATCATTACAATTTTTACACACACAAAATGCCCAAACTTGATTCTAATTCTATTCTTTGAACATCCTTGTTAAAATATTGTTTTTGTGGGACAAATTTCATATCCATAAATCCTGAGTGACAGCTACTGAATCCCCATTTTGTTGTAAGAAAAAAAGGTTGATTCCTTACTTAAATTACAGAGAAATTAGCAAAAAACTTATATTTCATAATTCAGCTGTTATGGAAGTAAATTACTGTTAAATGTCTCTGAAACAAAAAAAACGTTAAATTACACTAATTGAAAAGTGCTTGCATTTTTTTTTTTGGGTTCTGAAATTCAACATTTAGTTGTATATTTCAGCTGTGAATACTAAAATTGGAAACAATATCATTTTTTAAAATATAATAATTAATAAACATCCCAGGTTTCAACTAAAATTACCAAGCCTGTTATGATTAGAGAGCAACTATTTCAGGGTAGATGAAGAAAAATATTATCATCATCATCTCTGTGAGTCGTCCCTCGTCATGCTGATATTCTGGTGAAAGAAAATACATATTTTTCCCAAGAAACAAATGATGTGATCGAGTCTGACGCACATATTCACTTAAATCCTTTATTTTTCTGTAAAATATGGTGAGGATACAGTCTTAAAAACGTTCCGTTAGAAGCACCTATGCTTTAAGGACATTATTTACAACATACATGCTTTCCCTGGTTATCAAAATAACAACAAAAAAAATGAAGAGCAACACTTGTAAAAGTACATCTCAAAATAGAATGCGAATATTTTGTTTCTTTTCATACTCGACCCAGACAAAAGCTGGTTCAGATGGAGAAGAGCTGAAGCACAAACAGATGAAGGATGCTGTTCTTTTCATACACACATATATTTATATTTATATATCAGACCTGAGCTGCTCAACAGCTGATTGGACAGTGCAGACGTCTCACACACACACACACACACCTCTGTAACATTACAATATATATATATTCAGATTTCAAACAAACCCTCAGATTCATGTCTCATCTGTGTGGAAAATAAAAACATGGAGGACTAAAGTACTGCACATACATCACTGACTGACTGATTTCATCTGGAGTGCTCTGGTCCTCCATTTAAACTGCATTTAATCCATCTCACATTATTTCTGCGGCTGAAGCTCGACTAACACACATTTACCACAGCGTACAGTAAGCGTGTTTTACTAGCAGCGTCCTGCGCTGAGTCCAACACCACAAACCCACCGGCCTGCTGAAGCGCCGCAAACACACACGAGCTTCGACGCTCGTGGCCAGATGCATTGTGGTCTCGCGCAAAAGACAAAGGCAGCGTTACAGAAGAGAAGGCAAGAGTTTCTATCCGCAGATGGTCAGAGAGAATCATCAGATGTCCAAACGCTCACTGACAGATGAATCTCACAGACGCAAATGAGAAATTAGATTTATCTCCAAGAAATTGAAGTGAATTCCATACTCGTTTGCATCATTGATTCTGTGATGTTCCTGTTTATTCGAATCAGTCTGTACTGTGTGAAGCGCTGCAGAAATAAAGCTGACTCGACTATATCTTGTTGCGAAAGATCAGTTATAATTTCCTTCTTTTGGTTTTGGGGGTGAGATGTGAACCGGTTCTGTGAGATTCTCCTGAAAACATACATTTGTTTTTCCATACACAAATACATTTATGGGCGTATAGATCTATAGCAACTTTATTTAAAAATAAATCTCATAGTGCGCATTATTTAATTACATAAAAATACGTGTTCCTCTGAATATGGCCTTGTGTCAGGAGAATAATCGTGCAAATACAGGCAGGACAGAGTGCAGACGAGCAGTAAACCTGATCACACACACACACACACACACACACACAGGGTTGAACGACTTCAGATTTTTTAAAGTCGACATTTATGTGATCAAAGTCGACTTCGACTAGTCGATGATGGCGTCATTAATGAATAAATATGGACACGTTTTTCCCTTCCAATGCGCTACTTTTCCATTGTTTTCTATGTAGATATGTGATAGACGGACGTGTATATGACCGTAGCGCTCGCGTCTTGAGTCTTGTGCAGCGTCTCATGACACGACGCTCTAAAATAAGTTCAATCAGTTCTTTTGTCTGTGCATCTGGAGTATGGAGAATGCATTTATTTGTCATTTACTGTTGGATACGGAGCGTAAATGTGGACTTCAAAGATGCTGCTGCGCCCTCTATAGGCCAGGATCAGCAACTCGTCGACATCATGCTTAAAGCATCGATTAGTCGGTGCAACCCTTAACACACACACACACACACACACACACACACACACACACAGGGCTGAACAACTTCAGATTTTTTATGTCGACATTTATCTGATTAAAGTCGACGTCAACTAGTCGATGATGATGTGATTAACGAACTAATATAGGGCTGTTCACACACGTTTTTTCATTCCGATGCGTTACTTTTCCATTCCACACACACACTAGACGGACGTGCATATGACCGTAGCATTCGCGTCTTGCGTCTTTTGCAGCATCTTGCGCATGACACGGCGTTCTAAAAATAAGTTCAAATCAGTTCAACTTTTAAAAAACGTCTCTCGAGAACTTGCGTTTCTTCTCTGATCCACTGCAAAAATGTGCCTATTGCTCCTATTTAAGTTTATTTTTATCAGTTCTTTCGTCTTTGTGTTTATATATATTTCTCACAGATTTCTAAATCAGATACAGATAAAGAAGCACTTCATTTATATGAATGCATTAGCGAGAGCGCGATTGCGTGTGAATTAAAGGTGCAATATGTAAGATTTATGTCCGCTAGAAAACAAAAGCGTAGCTTGATGATGCCAAGATTGAGCGTGGAATCTTGGGACATGTGGTCTCCACATCATTCACAGCCGGTGGAAACAATCGGGATAGGACTCGGGAAGAAATCATGTTCATGGAAGTGATTATTAACGTTACTGTAGTATGAAGCAGAGCAGGACGAGTGTTGTGGAGCTGAACGAGGACGCTTCCGCTTTTCCGGTCATGAGTATGAGGTAACGCAGCTCTGTTTATCATATTAGATACATTTGAGAGTGTTGAAAATGATGTTATAACGTTACTCTGAGCGTTCGCTCTGTGCTGTGAGACACTTGTTTGAGACACACTGCAGTCTTGATCGATTTTACAATATCATATTAAATGCTGGATGGCTTGTGTTGATAAATGGCTTGCAATTAATTTTAAAACGTATTGTATGATGGAGAAAATGCTGTATTACTGTTACTAAAAATAAAGCTGCATCTGATTATGCTAGGCTAGCTATTTTTATTCAAAAAAAAAAAAAAATCAAGAAAATTACATTTAAATAATAAGACTAAACGTGTTGAGCTATATAACAATAATTAGTTTTCTGTCTATAAATATATCAAAACAGTTGTTCCCTTGTCTATTAAAACGTGTAATATATTAAAGCATCTTTGGTGTTTCCATGGTTTCTACAAAATAAAAGCGGAAACCGAGGGTAACGCGGGTATGACGCCATTGACAGGCGACTCCTCACACGTCTTGGTTAAAATTGCAATTTTCTCACGATTTACAAATAGTTGCAAACATTTGGGATATTGAAAGTACTCAAGTGAACACAATATATAACACTGGCCTAGTGGTTTGTGGATATTTTACTGCAAAATTCTTACATATTGCACCTTTAATTGATTAACTGTTGGATACGGATCGTAAATGTGGACTTCAAAGATTTCTTATCCTGCAACACCCTCTATAGGCCATGATCAGCGACTAGTCGACGTCATGCTTAAAGCGTCACGGCAGAGCGTTAAAGTCGATGCAATCCCTAACACACACACACACACACACACACACACACACACAAGCGGACGTTACACACGTATGCAGATATATTTGGTCTTTTCTGCTCTCAGTTGTTCAGCACATGTGAATGCACTGAATGATTTCATCTACAGAGAGGATCATCAAGCCCAGAACTGCTGACCGCACTGAATGCTGGGACAAACAACATCTGATTTCATGTGTTAAAGGAGACGTGTGTGTCAGACAGTGGCTGTGTTCAGAACAGAATACTGAACGGTGCACACAAGTCACTAATATTAGTTTGCAAACAGCATGGCATTATTAAACAATTATAGTCACCTGACTAGAGGCCGGTCTCTGTGTGCAACTCCACAAAACTTTTGAACATATACAAACAATAGGGGTTTATTTTAAAAGATAAAGGAGATTTAGGAAGAATCAATGAATAATTTACTGCCATTTTGTGAATATTAAGCAATCATGTGATCAATAAAAAGTAACTGTAGTCTGATTGTAAGTATTTTAAAGTGTAATGTAATTAGACTACAAGTATTTCGTTTTTGGAATCTGATTACATAATCAAGATTACATGTAATCAGATACTACCCAGCACAGTTGCATCATGGGATACAACAGAGCATGCTGCAGGATGTTAGTATGCCATTCTGAACACGGCCACTCAATGTTTCCAGACAGACACTCCCCTCGTCTGTCATTGGTCAGTCAGTCAGATAGTCCCGCCCCCTGACTCACATGATTGGCTGAGTCAGAGTCACAGTGTTTCCCTCTTCAGGAACATCTGAACACAACAATGACACACTTCAGCTTTAAGTGCATGTGTGAATTAACCTGGTGTGGTCCAGTGCATGCTGGGACTGACGTTTGGGCAGAGGCACGGCTGTGATGTCTGTAACAGGAGCGTGCGGGTTTGATCGTCTGAGAAGTGCAGAGAGTTAAAGGGCAGAAGCTCACAGTTCAAGCGCAAGTACAGAACCTGCCGGCGCTCGACCCAAAGTGCCACATGCGCGCTGACGTCCGCGGTCGTCTGTGGGACATTCACAAACCCGCTGGTCACTTGAGGTGGTCCGAGCGGAAGGAGTCCTCCACCGCCGGGTCGGCCAGCATCAGGTCTCCGTCCGTCAGCATGCCCAGACCCTCCAGCGCCAGCGGGTCCATCCGGAGCGAGTCGTCGGAGGAGAACGGGTCCATCTCAAACCCTGGGACGCCCGACAGGGCGTTCGTGATCTCCTTGGACAGTCCTGATGGAGAATCTCCTGAGACACATGCAAACATGAGACACAGTCAGCTGAAGATCCACAGAAAGCGCTCGATTAATCGTTAAAACATCACGATCTCATTCCTAAATGATTCGCCTGTGTCTATTGAACCTTTGACAAAATCACATCGGAACATTCAGAGAGCAGTTGTCATGTACACGTATGAAACTACTTCACAAACAGTCTTTTAGACCACAATGTATCGTTATTTCTGTGTTACAAATATTCATATTATCACAGAAGCACTGTAAACTCTGATGTCTTTGATAGCGATCAAAATAGAGTAACCTTTGGAAAGTAATGACACGTCAGATAAAGATTGTATCATCGTTACACCAGTAGGTGGTGACAAGTGGCTGTTAAAAACATGTATTTGTCACTGAATCATTCATTCAAGAGTGTGTACATTCACCCAGTAATGAAACAAGTGAAGTGTTTGAGTGAGTCATTGAATCATTCACTCAAGAGATTTGTTCAAAAACGCTGATTCACCCAGTAATGAAACAAATGAAGTGTTTGAGTGAGTCATTGAATCATTCACTCAAGAGATTCGTTCAAAAACGCTGATTCATCCAGTAATGAAACAAGTGAAGTCTTTATGAGTGAGTCATAAAATATAAACAATAAAATGACAGTAAACGCTAATCATTAAAAAGAGCCTAAGTTGTAATTAATATAAATTTGGCATTAAGCTTTGTAGTAGGGCTAAACGGTTAATCGAAATAAAACCAAAATAATTAATCAAAGAATCTTTAAGGGTCCCTAATGGTTTAAAATTTCAACATGAAGAAATTAAAACAGTGATAAATGTTAGTGTTGTAACTTTACAATTGTCATGTAAAATAAACTTAATATTATTATATTATTTTTCTCAAATACTCATTTTTTTCTTTTAATTTAGAATTTTTTATATTTTTATTTAGTAATTTATTATTTATTTAGTAATTATATATATATATATATATATATATATATATATATATATATATATATATATATTTTATAGCCATAATATATATATAATCACAACATTTTGGCCAAATTATGCAGCCCAACAAACCTTTTTTCTTTTCTTTTTTTTTTTTTAAATCGTAATTTAAATCAAAATTCTAATTTTTATCGTGGCAAAAAAAAAAAAAAAAAAAAAAAAAAAAAACACAATTAGATTTTTTCCCCCCCTAATTGTGCAGCACTATTTTGTAGACTATTTTCACATTAGCCCATAAACCTGAATTTTTGTGCTTATTTAGGCTATTTGCTTATCATTAACCAACCTACAGTATTGTGTCATGCTTATCAGAGCTCCTGATTATTTCATCATAATCAGCTGATCAAAAACAAGAAGAAACACAGATAATCTAATCACTCACCTGTCAGGATGATGTTGGGCACCGTGTGCCGCCCGTCTGAGTACGTCTGACACTGGTTGTGAGAGAGCATCTGTTGCTCTGAGGACTCCAGCAGCTCCAGCGCCCCCTGCTGACCATGAGCCTTCACCGAACCAGAGCCCAGATCATGAGAGTCCAGACTGAACTACAGATGACACGAACGGGACAGGGTTAAAGCGATGAAAAGCCTCCAGCCCTGAGTGTGTGTGTGTGTGTGTGTGTGTGTGTCTCACCTGCTGGCTCAGACTCAGGTTCTGGTTCTGACGGCTGGATAACTGCAGGTCCAGGTACGGGTCGTCCAGGAGAGAGTTCAGGAACATGGTGTCCTGAGTGACAGCAGAGACACTCATCCATTAATGATGGAAAGTATTATCAGTGTTATGTTAGTGTTCACTTCCTGTAACCAGAACTGAATTACGGCACCGGTGCAAACTGAACAATTAGGCGTTAAAGTCGGCATGAAACTTTCTGTATTGTGACATACAACTGAGTGAAATGTATTTTATCATTTATAATAAACACTAATACTCTATAAAATGTTTTGATTTCATGGTGACTTCAGGAGTGATGTCATGATCTTCATGGACAGGTACAATGCCGATACCATAGTAGCATCCTGTAAATCTGACATCATCACTGCACTTCTCTGTCACTCACGTTGTACAGGTCCAGTTCGCTGATCTGCTGGAGAGCAGGGAGCGGCCGGTTCTGACCCGTCTGCTGCTCCGTCTGCGAGTCCGGCTGCGATGCGTCTACAGACCCGTAACTCCCAGGGTTCTGGTTCTGATTGGGCCGCTGCATCTGGAAGTTCTGCGTCTTGTGCAGGTTTTGCATGTTGTGTTGGTGAAGCTGCGCAGTCTGTGATGACGGGCGGTGCGTCTGCGCAGGAACAGGACCTTTCTGAACCTGCTGCTGCACGAAAGAATACTGAGATAATCTCTGATCCATCTGCAGTTTACTGGTGTCAAGAGCCACACCCTGACAGAGACACAAACAGACGTCAGGACTCATGTTTACACTAGACATATGATGGTACAAAAATGTTCATATCACAATAATTGCTGAAGATTTGATCAAGTTTTACGGTATTATCAATTGTTCTTCTTAATATGAAGTTTAATAACCCTAACATATAATAAAAAGAACTTTACACATTTTGTATATTGTTTTATTTTGTGTGTGTGAGTGTGTGTGTGTGTTTACCTGTGTGATGGAGCTGAGGGAGCAGGATGTGGGCGAGAACTGTTTGGGGTGATGTCGGCGTGTGTCCGAAGGCAGGATCACGGGGGACAGCTGTGCCCGTCTGCGGGGGGACGTGCTCAGCTGCGGCTGCACCTGTCCAGGTGTGTGAGGAGCGAAGGACCCTGATCCGCCGTAACTGGGATTACTGGCTGCCGACTGGAGGGAGGAGTTACTGAGGGAGGACTGCAACGACTGGCTGCTGAGCGATGACCTCAGAGAGGGGGAGGAGCTTAATGAAGACTGGAGGGAGGGGTTGCTCAGGGACGAGCTCAGCGAGTTGGTGAACGAGTGACTGCTGAGAGACGATTGGATGTTGGGGTTGCTCAGCGACGACTGGAGGGAGGGGTTACTCAACGTGCCCTGCAGAGACGGCAGCAGACCTGCAGAAACATGATATTTGAAATTAACGACATTTAAATCAGGATTAGAGCTTTTTCTGAATTCACTGTGTTTATAGTTACATTTGGCAGTGATACAATAACACACACCGGTCGAGTGGAAGGCGTTGGAGCTGTTGATGCCCAGCTGGGTGAGGGTGCAGGTCAGGTTCCCCGTGCTGCTGCCGCCACTGAGCGACGGGTATCCGGACTCCTCGGGGTCCAGCGGCGTGGGCAGCGGAGACGGGAAGTGCAGGCTGGACAGATCCGGCAGAGAGCCGCCCGTATTTAACAATGATGCGCCGTGGGCAGCGCCGCCCTGCTGGTCCGGAGAGGGAAAGACACTACAAACACAGTAACGGATCAGATTCTGATCTTTAAATCAGGGCATATATCATCCTTAACATACTTTCACTCTAATCAGACTCTTTACATGTCAAGCGTTCAGCTGCAACTTTGAACAACCATCTGATAATAAATATCATTTGTGGATCGACTGTGATGGATTTTATTTTGTTCTGTAGTTCAATAACATCTGCTGTAGATTGTAATATGACATCAGATGCTGAATGTTAATATGTTCTAAAAGTAAGAATGAGAGCTGCAGACGAACACTGACACACACCAGCAGCACTGCGGTGAAAGAGCAGAAAGACTGACTGAAAAACCCCTCCGGACAGGAAACACAACCCACCAATAACCACTTCAACCAAGTGTGTTTGAGTTATAACTGTGCAGCAGTGCTGAGTGAAGATGCAGTGAGATTACGGTTGACAACAGCTAAAAATAACAAAGCTTCAATGTGGACCGTCACTTTTTATGAAAGAAAAAAATTAACTGGAAATCTTGGCGAATATCATTATATTGATCTGCACTGACGTGCATAATTACAGTTTAAAGGGTTAGTTCACCTAAAAATGACATTTCTGTCATTAATTCCTCACCCTCATGTCGTTCCACACCCGTAAGACCTTCGTTCATCTTCAGAACACAAATTAAGATATTTTTGATGAAATCCAAGAGGTATATGACTCAATATCTATAATCAACACTTTCAAGGCACTAAAGACATGGTTAAAACAGTCATGTGACTGCAGTGGTTCAACCTTAATGTTATGAAGAGACGAGAATACTTTTTGTGCGCAAAAACAAAACAAAAATAACGACTTTATTCAACATTCTCATTCACTGTTCAGCGCTTCCGTGTTTATGTCAGAACGTCGACTCATTATTGGCCGGCTCCTGCGTCAGCATCACACACGTGTTGTACTGATCATGTGACCATCGGCCAATACTGAGCCACTGTTCGGATGTAGAACATGGAAGAGCTGCAACAAAAAAAGCGTAGCAGTATGACAGAGGACAGATGAATTTGTTGAATAAAGTCATTATTTTTGGTTTGTTTTTGCGCACAGAAAGTATTCTCGTCTCTTCATAACATTAAGGTTGAACCACTGCAGTCACATGACTGTTTTAACTATGTCTTTACTACTTTTCTGGACACTGAATGTGGTAATTTCATTTAAATAGAGGATAAAAAAACCTCTCAGATTTCATCAAAAATATCTTAATTTGTGTTCTGAAGATGAACGAAGGTCTTACGGGTGTGGAACGAGTAATTAATGACATTTCATTTCATTTTTCAACTAACTCTTTAAATCTACACAGCTGTAAATTTGAACAATATTTTAAATTTAACAGACTGGAGCTCATTTATTAAGTTACACAAATTGAAGTATATAAATTTATAAGTGATTACTTTTGGTTTTCAGTTTTGGTTTTTGACCCACAATTTTCTGTTTCAGTCACTAATTTTCATTTGTGTTCATCAGCAGCGCTGAGGTTAGTCAGAGTAATAGATGAACACACACACACACACACACACACACACACAGGAAGAGATAGGTGAATGATTGACTGATTGTGTGTGGAGGCGTGTGATTGGCCAGTTGAACTCACGTGATTCCAGGCACCTCACAGGACTTTGGTCGTGAAGAGAGCAGCGGCAGCTGAAGAGAAGATGAGACACGAGTCAAACACACACACACACACACACACAAGTTTGTTTATCTACACATCTCTGCATCTTGAACAAACATTTCTGCTGATGTGCAAAAAAGGCCTAAAATTGCCTAATTTGATGATGCTGAGTTCAAAAATATCAATAAAAACTTTCCATCACATTTTGTTTTGTTTTTTTCCACAAAAGAAGAATGAAGATTTCTCAAATAATATTTATGTATCAGCTTTAATGCACTCATCAAAATAAAGGCAGTCAGATGTCAAAAGTATTTGTCAATCTGCACAGGAGTGGAAAATCTTAAAGACAAACACAAGTTTATAAATAAATAAATAAGCTTTTATCACAAATAGAGTGCATTAGTGCCTGTCTGAGGAATAATACAAGTCTTATTTATTTTACAAATGCCGACTAAGAGCAAAAGTGCTTCAAAATGCACATCATATTTTATAAGAAAGTGACACGCTAGAGCAAAACAGGCACTATTTCTGAAATCCTCAGTTTCATACTGAGCTACGCGTTCATTAAGGCATTATTCAGTACCTTTTACTGTCTTTGTGAAGTCATTTGATCACACACACACACACACACACACACGAGAGGAGTTCACACCTTTCTGGAGTCCCAGGGTTTGAGCAGGCGTCCGTCATCCGGACCGTTCTCCTCGATGGGAGGAACCGGATACGAGAACACTGGAGGAGGAGGAACAGAAGCGATCAGTACCGACTCAAACACATGACGGTCACATGTGATGCGTTTCAAAGCCACTGACCGGCCCGTCTGCCCTGCGCAGCGAGAGAGAGTCCAGCGAACGGGTCTCCAGCCGGAGGATTCATCACACTGGTGTGAAGCGCCGAATCAGAGTTCGTTCTGCAGACACATAAAACCACACGGGTCAAATCCACATCAAAACACGGTCAAAAGTGTGGGACTTACTGATCCCGGTGTTAGGCTGATCCCGACTTTAAAACACATTAGGCTTGTGTCACAGTTCCTGCTTTTCAATCCTCAAATGAAATGATAATTAAGGCTTCTGTTATGCCTTTTAAGATATTTAAGTTTTAAAGTGAGTGCAAGTGTGTAAGAACTGGACTGATCTGCAGAAGAATGCAGATGTTCAAGAACCAAAAGCCACAAAAGTCATTCTCTTCAAGTGTTTCTGAGCTGTAGAGAGAGACGGTCACCTGTTGAGCGCAGTGGTGGGCAGCTGATGGAAGATCTGGCTCTTGTCCGATGGAAAGTTACTGTTCCAGTTCCTTCGTGATTGACAAAAAACGCCCGTTACTTCCAGAACCGAGAGCAAAAAAAAGAGACGTGCAGGTTTGCGAAAGAACCAGAAGAGCGAAGGAAGGATTCAGAGAAGGAAAAGCAGAGCAGGACGTGAGTGTCGGGTCATCACGAGAGGTTAATCACGGTCAGTACTGACCCGCGCAAATACACCAAGAGCTGAATTACCTTCAGTATATTAGTGTGTGTGTGTGTGTTAAAGAGTTCAGATGTTTCTGATCGATCATCACTTCCATCAGAATAATGAACCTCCCATTAAGATGAGGTTTAAGATCAGAATCATCTGACCAGAACAAAGAGACGAGGAACAGCAGAAAAGACCAAACTAAAGAAGAGCATCTCCTGAGAGACACGGACAGAAGAACAGGAGAAGATGCAGGAGAACTCTCACACACACTCTCACACTCACTCTCACACACACACACACACTCACACACTCACTCTCACACAAACACACTCACTCTCACACACACACTCTCACTCTCACACACTCTCACTCTCTCACACACTCTCTCTCACACACTCTCTCACACACACTCTCTCACACACACTCTCTCACACACACTCTCTCACACACACTCTCACTCTCACACACACGCACTCACACTCTCACTCACACACACGCACACACACTCTCACACACACACACACACACACTCTCACACACACTCTCACACACACACTCACACACACACACACACACACACACACTCACACACACACACACACACACACACTCACACACACTCACACACACACTCACACACACACACACACACACACACACACACACACACTCACACACACACACACACTCTCACACACTCACACACACACTCACACACACACTCTCACACACACACTCTCACACACACACACTCTCACACACACACACTCTCACACACACACACTCTCACACACACACTGTTTTGAACCCTTCTCATGGAAAGTGCGCATCACCATCAGAGAGCTGTGATTGACATGAGCGTGAACCAATTACCTTCTCCAGCTGGGGTCAGCTGGGGGCGGAGACAGATACACAGAGCTGCTGTGAGAGTTGTCCATCTGGGGTCAGAGGTCAAGGACACCAACAGCATCTACACATCTGCATAATTATTCTACTCACATAATAAACTGGTAATAAGTTTGTGAGGTTCACCACAGAGATACTCAGGGTTTAGTAGTGAAAATCAATGCAAATATAGTTCTGAAAGATCGGTATGAAGACAGTAGACTGAACTCTCATCGGCTCCTCATTATATTAACCCCTATTTTTGTTATTTGATTATTAATTTTGCTTATTTTTCCCTGTTTTGGTCCATTGATCATTTGTTTTCATCAGAAGGTGAAGGATACTTGTCTCCTGTAGGGTCTGCTGGGAGAGACGAAGCGCCGGTCTCTGTGCACTCTCTCCACTAGACCATGATGCCGTGTGGAGCGACTGGAATCCAGCGGAGAGTGGAACGAGCCCTGAGGGACGCACACACACACACACACACAGCAGGTTTAAAATGAGCCGTAATGAGCTGCTGATGAGACACGTGACTCCTGATGACACGCACCTGGAGCTCTGATGTGTTCCTGCCGATCTGGTTGACGTTGGGCAGAGATCCGCCGTAATACGGGCCCTGAGTTCTGGCCAATCGGACCTTCTGTGCCTGGACCTGCAGAGAAGAACAAGACGAGAAGTTTCAATCCTGCACACAGCGTGATATCCCACAATGCAATGTGCTTGACTTGACCTTCCATTTCCAGTGTGACAAATGAACAGGAAGTCTTATCAACTCTGACATTTACCTGCCCAATAATTAATTAAATCATAAAAATGTAAAATAAAATCAATAATTCAGCTTAAAATAAAAACAATCAAAATAAAACACTAACTAAAAAAAACATTAAATCATAAAAATGTCAAATTAAAATGAATCATTTCAAAATAAAAATCACTAAAAACACTTACTAAAAGTAACTAAATCATAAAAATGCAAAATAAAAATAGAAAAAAAAATCTAAATAAAAAAATTAAATCATGAATGTAAAGTTAAAATAATTTTAAAATAAAAACACCAAACAAAAAATTCATAAAATAATGAAATTAAAAATGAATAATTTAAAAAAATAAAAAATAAAAATAAGTTACTAAAAATTAAATCATAATGTCAAATTAAACTTAATAATTTTGAAATAAAAATAAAACACTAACAGTTAATTAAATCGTTAAATGTCAAATTAAAACAAATATTTTTAAAATCAAAATAAAACACTTCATAAAATTAATGAAATCATAAAAAAGCAAAATATAAGTAACAAAATTTTTTTTTAAAAATAAACCATTCGCTAAAAAAATATATTTAATTTGTTGTCATGTGACCAATAATCAGAGAACAGTAAACGAGTGAATGTGTTATTAAATTATCAAAATATTAACTTGTAATCTCAATTTTTAGGTCAAAGGGGAATCGTTACAATATTGGATTAATAACGCAAGACGTTTCATGCTATGCTTAAATAAGGGTTAAAGTTTGTTTAACCCTGGGTTAAAAATACAGTGTGAAACCATATGGTGCTGTAAAGCTACTGTGAGCGGTTTAAAAACCAACAACAAACTGATGTTTACATATAACAATAACCCATACATGAGCAAAAGAGCACGTTTCAGGGTCAGAGGTCAACCTAATCACGATTAACCACGGTTTCTCCATCCATTACGCTCCGCAGGAGACCCGTGGAGAGAAGTGTGTGCGCCGACATCGACCGCACAAACACACACCAGACATCAGCGCAGGTGAGATGATACACCTGCCGGTCACAGATAGACTCGTCACAGGAGATCTAAACGTGATCCGTGACCTTTCACCCTCACGCACGCTACCGTACCAGCTGACACATGACAAAAGCATCATTGTGCCTCAGAGACGGACAGTGACGCTTTGTGCCGCACACCTGCTCAACATCTGTCACGCTGGAGCAGACGAGGATCGCGAACTGACGAGAATCACATGATCAGACTCCGCTACGTCTGCATCTATTACCAAACGAATCGAACGAATCCACCACCTCGGGCAGCTGATGAATTAAAACACTTACTATAAAATGCTAAATTAAAATGAATAATTTTAAAATAAACCTGGGCTCAAACCCTTGACCCTCACCAGCCCTGATCATGAGATGACCTTTACACTTTGACCTCACCAGTGCAGATCGATCATCTGAATAACTGACATGCAGGTTATTAAATAAAATATTTATTTTTGAGTAAGTCTTTTACTTTGTTTTTCATTTTAAATGATTTATTTTAATTTAGCATTTTATGAAGGAATTATTTTAGTGTTTAAGAAGTGTTTATTTTTATTTCTTACTAAATACTTAATAATTACACCTTATAAAATGCAAGATTAAAATAAATAATTTACAAGTAAAAACAAAAACACATACTCAAACTGTAAAATTAAAACAAACTGTTTACAAATAAAAATTTAAATAAAACACTGAGACTTAAATTATAAACATGTACAATTAAAATAAATAATTAAAAAAATTAAAAACACTAATACTAAAATTATAAATATGTACAATTAAAATAAACAATTTAAATAAAATCAAAATAAAACACTTACTAAAAAATATGTCATAAAATGCTAAATAAAAATATATAATTTAGAATTAAAAAAACAAAATAAAACACTCAAACTTAATCCACAAAAAAGTAAAATTAAAAGAAATTGTTAAAAAAAAAAACACTTACTAAAACATAAAAAACAAAAAGTAATTTAAAAATAAAATAAAAACACTAAACTTAAATTATAAATGTCAAATTAAAATAAATGATTTAAAATTAAAATAAAACTTACTAAAAAATGCATTAAATGCACAATTGAAATAAATACAAAATAATACTAAACAAATAATATTTAATTGATTACCTGCATGTCAATAATTCAGAGAGATTACTGGTGAAAGTGTGAAGATCATCTGGTCATGGTGACCATCTGAGGTCAACTAAACCAGCTCTGACATGAGTGAGTTATCAATCTGACATCTCCCACACACACACACACACACACACACACACAGTGTCATCATGCTACATGCTGGCAGTGAATCCAGATGAAGTGAATCAAACCTCAGACTGTAAAGCAGCAAATGCAGCTTATTTCACACCTAATGTTTCAGACACTGAGATTTATAATTTTGTGTGTGTGTGTGTGTGTGAGAGAGAGAGAGAGAGAGAGAGAGCTCATGCTAATCTGCTGCTAACCGCTTCCTGTCTGACAGTCTCATTAAACTCACACACATTTAACGCGCTTTTATTGTCGTTTACAGTCAAAGTAGCTCTACTAACACCTGCCATTTAATTAAAGTCTCTTTGGCGTGTTTCGTTTACTCCGTTTTCGTGATAACAGCGTTATTGTCATTAGCTTCCGTTAGCTAGCGTGCTACTACCTGCTCGCGCGCGCTCCTTCCAGCCGCCGAGCGCGCTCACGAGACGACAGAAAAACACGGATTTGACACTTTTCAGCGAGAAACTCGGAACCGCGAGCCGTTCTCGTGTGTGTGTGTACGTTACCCGGGTGGAGGTGAGGTCCATCATGACCTGCTGGAACGCCGCCGTCTCCTCCGCCTGTCTCTGCGTGTGCAGCGCGATCTTCTCGCTGAACTTTCGCGGGTTTGACGTGCCGGGAGCGGAACAAGAACCGCCGTGATTCGGTCCCGGTGCCGGTCCGCATGATCCCGCGGAGGACATGATGATGATCGAACCTCGAACTCACATACAGACCCGAAGAACCGACAGACACACACTCACTGACAGAGAGAGACAGACGAGCCCTCTAGGGGCACGAGCGAGACTTGCACGCGCGCGCGCACACTCAACATTCCAACTCAACACACACCAACACTAAAGCACAACTAGTATTGAAAATCGCGTTTTAATTTTATTTTTGAATCATTTATTTTATTTTTACATTTTCATTATTTAATTAGGCTAAGTTTTAGTATGTTTTTATTAAAAAAATATTTATTTTAACTTTACATTTTTATAATAAGTTTTAGTTAGCATTTTATTTTTATTTTTTTTTATTTTTAAAGGATGTATTTTAAAATGTTCATGATTTAAGTTTAGTTTTTTAGTTTGATTGTTTTTCTTTTTGAATGATTTATTTTAATGTGACATTTAATTATGTAATTATTTTAGAAAGTGTTTATTTCATTTTGTTTTTATTTTTGTTCATTTTTATTTCTTACTAAAAAATAATTATTTATATGAAATGATTTCTAGACCTGGAAAAGTAATGGAAGTTAATAAAATATTATATGTGTGTGTGTATATATACATATACGATATATTTAGGTCAATGACGTGTCGGGTCATTTTTTTTGTCCAAAGGGCTTAATAATAAAAATAACAATAATAAAAGATATGACATGCAAAGTATGTAAGGTTGTACAACTAGATCTCTTTTATTGAATCCAAAAGGTTTTAATTATATTTTGCTACATATAAATGCATTTTAAAGATTTTGAAGTGTCAAAAGGTCATTCGGTTTAACCGTCCAAAGGCCAATACAGCCATTTCATTTGTGATTAAAATATCTTAAAATGTAATAAATGTATATATTTTTTATTCTGGCATGATTTTATAACATCATATATCAACATAGTGCAAAAATTATGTGTAGAAGTCATTTTGTTATGAGAAAGAATGTCCAGAAAAATGAATTTCACTGATGTCATTCGGAGTAACCAATATAAAGGGACCATTTTGGATCAAGTCATGCGGTCAATATCATGTGACAGGATGTGACATCATTCAGACACCTGCAAAGGACCACATGGTCTTGAAGCAAAGTAACAAACTCTCTCTAAACTATTTGAATAATTCATGTTTTCACTTGATCATACGCATGTCCCGAAACATCAGGTCATTCGGTGCAACCGCTATAAAACATGGAACATTTTTAAAAACTTGTACTAAATATAAAATGTTTGATTGTCCTTTTGCTAGATATCAGCCTGTTAGCATTGTTTGAAAATATCGTCATTCAGTAAAACCGAATTACTTTTTTTGTCCATCTTGTAAAAAATGACATAAGCAATTGATTATAAAAACCACATAATCTAAAAAAAAAATTATACTATTTACAGCCATGCCAATAATTTGAATTGACAACAGAACACAACACACAAACACAATAAAACACAACACACACAATATTGTGTCTGTCAGTCGCAGTGTGTAACATCATCTGGCATTTATTGATTTTACACCAGTGTTTGATCACATCTGTGGTGATCAGATGTGTGAATCATGCTGACATTCATCTGATGATACAGACGTGTTTGTTTGTCTCTAAAGTTGCACATAATTACAGAATAAAGGCAATTATGATTATAACTGTAGTCTGGTCATAATACTGCAGCACTCAAACTAAAGCAAACAACAGAAAATATAAAAAACATCTTTTTGATTATTATTGAAATGTTGTGCGTTTAGACTTTACTGAACTGAACGGCAGTGACCAGAGCAAATCCGGTCAGCAGGAAAGCGACTTTATGGACGCGATGCTTCGGAGAGGACGATTCCTGCCACAGCAATCCACCGACGGAGACGTTGACGAAGATCCCAGACGTCAGACCCTCGACGGCGCAGCGGACCAGCTGAACCTGAGCGCTCGGATTCATCCCGGCCAGCGCCAGGCCCATCCCGATCCCAGCCGGACACGTGACGGAGAAGAGCAGCAGGCAGCAGGACGCCACGCCCCGGCGCAGACCGTACTGGCTCAGCCGCGCGGCGAGACTGAACGCCACGATTCCGTTGTGTAGAAGCAGCGCTCCACACGTCTGCAGGAGTCGCTCTAGATCCTGCTGCGATCCGACGCTCAGACCCTCCAGCAGAGCCCGCACACACACACAGAACGACAGCAGGAACACACGCAGACCCACGTGACACTTCCCGTCCTCCGCACAGCCGGATCCGTCCGTCCAGGAGAGACGCCTCCAGCGCTGCTGGGAACGACCGAGAGCGTCTTTATCGTGACACTGGATGTGAGAGTCCATCAGCGCCTGCTTCTCGTGAGAGACGTCGCCCGTCTGCTCTCTGAACGCCAGCAGCATCTGCTCCACCACGAACACCACCAGGAAGCCCATGGCCAGAATGAACTCGGCCAGCGGGAAATGAAGCTGCGGACAGACGGAGAGTCTCGTGTTTAAAGGAACTGAATGCCTGTGTGAATCATCTGTGAAGTGTTACAGTGTCACACTAGTGTTCAAAAGTTTGGGGTTGGTACGATCTTTAAATGTTTCTGAAAGAGTCTCTTCTGCTCACCAAGGCTGAGCCTTTACTGTATCAGAAATACAGTAATATTATTCCAATGTAAATCAGCTGTTTTCTATGTGAATATATAGTAAAGTGTAATTTATTCCTGTGATCAAAGCTGAATTTTCAGCATCATTACTCCAGTCTTCAGTGTCACATGATCCTTCAGAAATCATTCTGATATGATGATCTGCTGCTCAAGAAACATTTATGATTATTATCAGTGTTGGAAACAGTTGTGATTATCATAATTTGGGGTCAGTAAGATTTTTTTTTTAAACAAATTAATACTTTTATTCAGCAAGGTGCATTAAATTTATCAAAAGTAACAGTAAAGACAATTATACTGTTAATAAAATAAAAGATTCTATTTCACATACATGCTGTTCTTTTGAACTATTTATTAGTGAAAGAATATTGAAACAATGTACCATTATTAATAATTGAACACCTGAGCATCAAATCATCATATTAGAATGATTTCTGAAGGATCATGTGACACTGAAGACTGGAGTAATGATGCTGAAAATTCAGCTTTGATCACAGGAATAAATTACACTTTACTATATATTCACACAGAAAACAGCTGATTTACATTGTAAAAATATTTCACAATTTTACTGTATTTTTGATCAAATAAATGCAGCCTTGGTGAGCAGAAGAGACATTGAAAAACATTAAAAAATGACCCCAAACTTTTGAACACAAATGTTTTTTTTAACACTTTTTTTTTTTAAATACTGTACACTCACCAGTAAACGCACAAAGTCACATATTTGGTTATTTTGATTCTAAAAAGGATGATTTAGACATCGTTTATACTGAATCATCCTCATGTTCTACTGTAAGCACGTGTTTTAAACTGCGATGATCGACAGATCATAGACCGTGATTTGACGGAGACTCACAGCGAGGCCGAGCCGGCTGAAGGTGCGTCTGGCGTCGTTCAGATAGTCGGGCAGCAGCTCCAGCAGACAGGAGGACAGAAACACGCCGCAGGACAGACACGAGGCCAGACTCAGCAGTCTGTGTCGAACACCTTCAAAACACACAGACCGCGCGCCATTAGCAGTGCTGCGCCACCAAAAGATGTCATGTTAAGCACCTTTCTATAATGCAAAAATAATCTCATGCTCATTCTTGTACTGCCCGCAAAAAATGTATATTATTTAAATTGTGAATTGCAAATTTAATTGCTGCAGTCTATTTAAAAAATTTAGAATTTTAATTATTTTAAAAAACTCGGTTTGAGTGAATGATTCAATGACTCACTCAACGTTTTTGAACGATTCTTTTAAATGAATGATTCAATGACAAATACATCACTTGTCGCCACCTACTGGTGTAATGATGTAACTGATACAATCTTTATTTAAAGGGTCAAGTTACTTTCAAAAGCTGATTTCCTCATGTGGGTTTTTGAATCGATTAATCGCATCATCATCACTGGTCACACCTGTCTCAGAGCTGCAGCGCGCGGCTCGTCTCATCACACACAGCGGGCCGAAGCCACACAGCATACTGAAGCACAGCATCAGCGTCAGCATCAGCAGCTTGATCTGGAGCCCAGCAGCTGACGAGACCCGGTCCGACTCCATCATCATCGTCATCTTCGTCACGGGTCTCTACATCACACCTGAGGGAACGTGAGGATCACAGTCACCATCAGCAGGGGCCGCAAGATGAAGATCTAGGGGGTCGCTCGCAAAATTGTAAAAACTAAATAAAATAAGATTCAAATAAATAAATTATTTAAATACATAAAATCTGAGAGTACAGTACTATAGTGAGTTGAGAAAAAAAATAATAAACAATGGAAATTAAATAAAAATATTTTTCCAATAATATTTACATATATCTACAATATTAATTTTCACAGTATAAATTGGGTCTGCTCGGGAATTCTAGGAGGTCAGTAGAAAAATTCAGAAACTACAGGCACTAAAACATCATTGAAGAAACACTGTCAGACTTTACAACAGTTTAGCAAGTACTTACCAATACACAATGAACTAAAGCAGATTATTTGAGTTTTGTGTTGTTGGATCTCTTCTAGAACAAACTTCTTATTCAAACGGGCTTCAAACAAAAACTAAACGAGACTGAATCATAAGCGTCCGCGAATAACGGTTATGTTATTCGCACATTAACATTCTCACTCTCTACTCGATCTGTGTTTTGTTCGTATTTATTATGTTAAATGAACATCATTCGAGCGGTAATCGTGTCTTTTGCTGAGGTTTGTTCCAGTACAGGGCTGCACTTCTGTTCCTGTTTTCGGGAAGCGAGCGGTGAGTCACGACATGTTCTGAATCTGATTCATTTCAGTGAACGATTCAGTGGACGAGTCAGTTGCCTGGCCGTTGCATCCAATTCACACTAAAAAGATCCGACACAAAAGAGTGAATCATTTGCGAAACATGCATCAATATGAGTCACAGTTGTCCACAACTTGTCTAAACATGCATAAAGAACATCACAAACATGAATTAAATGCCTGAAACCAGTGATTTGGGTGCACACACACACACACACACACACACACACACACACACATATATATATATATATATATATATATATGTATGTATACCATGGTGTTTACATTACCTTTCGGTACTGCTGCTTGACATTACGTTTTTGTTTATTTCCAGGTTTGGATCTTCAGTAGTTGAGATCGACACTGATCAACTTCATCACAGAGGGCGCTATTTAAAAAGTCTTTCAAACAAACGTTTTTTTGTTTGTTTGTTTGCGCGCTATACTGTTTTTAGTAATGGAAACCATCCCCCTCAATAATAATAATAAAAAAAAACCCATTAAATTCAGTTTGTAAGTAATCATAAACGACTGTGATTGGCCCATCCTGACTAGTGCGGAGAAAAGTAACAGATATCACGTGACTGTGTGTGTCGCTAACAGTCTGAAAAATAATTTACACCCGAATATCGACACTGAGAAACTTTAATATACTTTGAAGTGAAACTACACAGAGAAGAAATAACAAAAAAATAATTAATTTTAAACTCAGTTCACGCAGAGGTGCGCGATGATGTGCTCTCCAGAGCCCCGCCCACACGCTGAACGCGGATGTGAATTACACTGAATCAAATGAACCAGAAGATCCGGATCCACAGCGAGAAATATCCGCATAATACACCGAATACGCGTGTGTGAAGGATGCAAGAAACCGATATTGTGTCCGGGGACGTCAAATCCAACGTGCGAGTGAGTAAAACGTGCAGAAAACACCATAAGCGCGGTTTGTTTACTGTGATTGACAGCTCAACTTCAGCTAACATACAGACACATCATATGGATCAGCTGTTGTTTATGCTGCTGTAATCTAATCTTTATGTGTGTACTCCGCCTGTTTAATAGCACATGCTGATATTGTATGTGTTTTGTAATGCTTAACTAGTTTAGTGAACTAGAGCAAAGGGTCTCTTATTGTGACAAAGTCAGTCCAAACCCTGACCAGGATCTTCACATCCTCCCGCAGACAGACAGGTGAGCAGACAGACAGGTAGAGCTCGTTGACACTCCTCCGCACGTGTCACTCTACCTGAGACAGCTTATTTACTGCTTCTACACTGTAAAATGTCATTTTTACAGAAAAATACTGCCACAACGAAAGCCTGTTAAGACACTGCAGGCCAAACCATTGATTTCTTTCATGCACTGGTCAGTTTTGAGCTCTATTTTGCTTCCATAACATGTGACTTATTACACTTTATCTATATAATTTGCATCTGTAGATTTCAATCTTTAAAGGCTGTGAGTTTGAGTCAGAATTCTCCTCTTCAGCAGCTTCACACACACCAAACTTTACAGTTTTATTAATTTCTATATTCTGAAGGTTTGTTCATATATCAATCACCTGATCTATACAACATTTTACTCCTAAAAACATGGTAAAATTGACAGTATTTTCTGATTTATGGAGTGATAAAAAGCTCAGCAAAAACCTTTAATACTGTATATACTAATACTAATATGTTAATATACTGTGATGACTTAACTGCGTAAGTATGGTGATATCAGTTTTTACCCTGTTTACCTGCTTTAGTTGGTTAAAATCACAAAATTAAATGCAATTTTACTGTAAATACTGCCAAATTTATGATTAAGTAAAAACTATGAATTACTATATGATTTATAGTGAAAACAGAAGTCCCTATTTTATATTTAACCTAAAAAAAAATCATGTGGCGGTCAAAAATATTATATTTATGCAATAGTTATGATCCATTTATTACCTGTTATTCACTTTTTGAGCATAGACCTGAAAATGAAATTTCCAACTTAAACTGTCATAAATCTTGAATGCTGAAGTTTGGTCTCTTTTTAAAGAAGACACTTGGCAGATTACTGCTGAAGTAAAAAAAAAAAAGTTTTAAAAAAGTGAAACTAAAAATGTTAAAGAAGTTTAAGTTTATTATTATGACAAATGCACAAAATACTATTTTTAAATTTTATATGAAATATCTATTTTCCAAAAAATGTTTACTCTAAAACTGAGAGAAAATCAAAGCCATAAATCTAAACGAGTTTTGTTCCAAATTTGAGGGTGATTTCTCAAAAAATTGAATTTGTTTGTGCGCAGTACCGAACGCTTCCACTAGAGGAAATTCGCTTCCCATTTATTTCAAATGCGCTCCAATTTTTGATATGCGTGACTGTTTTTCAAGACCATTTAAGCTTTTCAAATCATGTCCGTGATTTTTTTTGTGTTCGATATCAAGTGCCAAAACCTTTACAAATTTTCGTACCATTCTGATGAAGCAATAAAATTCTAAAACAAAAACTAAACGTAAAATGTTTCTGTCAAAAATAACCGAACAGCACCAGAGGGTTAACCACCGCCCTTTCTGATCACACATCTGAACTGAAATGGTTGTAGTTCATGAAAGTTTGGAATACAGACTAAAGCTGGTCTCCTTTTAAAGAAATATTATTTCAGAAGTGAAAACACTTCAAAAAATTACTATAAAGTTAATGTACTGAACTAAACATTGTTTACTTTATACAAAATATATATTTTACAAACTGACTTGGACTCTAAAATTGCTACAAAGCCAAAAGTTGTGTCCAAATTTGAAGTTGATATCACAAAAATTGAGCTGCTAAAAGGTTTTCAAGTACAATTTCAAAACGGTTTTCACAGGATGAATTTCAAGTGTTTAAGCTTTTAAATTTATGATAATAATTCATGATTTATGATAATTATTAAAATATACAATAGGGAAAAGGGCAATAAAACGTATCTTGCTACCAAAACTGGCTATATAATTTATTTTCTTTACATTTCAGTAATTATCAGTAATGAGTGTTTTGTGTTACATTTTCTATATTTACTGCATTATTTTGGTGTTTCTCTGATTCACCATGTGGCTTTTTTGGTGTTTTGGTATCTAGTAGTTTGGTATATTAACATTAAATCACTTAATGAAGTTGTGAGCTGTAAAATACACCAGCACCATCCTGTTATACCAGAAACATCAGCCTGTTTTTACGGTACATTTCTGGCAACCACAGCTTCCAGTTTTTTAACGGGATGTTTTTTACAGTGCAGTTTCATGTTTCTGAGCCACAGAGAGAGCAGTTTCTGATGTAAGTCTGTTACAGGATGGCGCTGAAGAGGCGGTGGAGAGCGGGCTGATCCTGGACGAGTCCTGCTCTGGGATCCTGTTCGCTGGTCTGGACAGACACACGGAGGACTGGAGCGTCGAACCGCGCTGTGTGAGTCTATCACACGTTCACTCTGCTGAAAGGGTTAATGCCCCATATTCTCGGGCGAAGTTCTTTTTCATTCTTCACTTCAGCTGTTTTGACTCGCTCCTAAAGCATCACTGACTGTGTTCCAGAGTTTGAATGACAGCGAATCTGAGGAGGTTCTGAACGCCATCAACCCAAACGAGATGTACACGTCAGCGCTGTCCGAGAGCGACAGCGGCCTGTCTGAAGATCAGTACTCAGACGAGCAGAACCACAGCAGCAGCCTGCAGCCGCCCGCTGTCTATCAGGTGGTGTATGACATCAGCGGTGTGGGCGGAGCCATCGCAGAGCAACAGCCGCCACATATGGATGTGATCTCCATAGAGCTGGGTGAGCGTTTCCTGTTTTTAGTCTGTGTCATGTGACTGTGTCATGTGATATGTAATCCGCATGTAATGTGCATGTAATCCGCATGTAATACACATGTAATCAGCATGTAATCTGCATGTGATCTGCATGTAATCCGCATGTAATCTGCATGTAATCCACATGTAATCCGCATGTAATTTACATGTGATCTGCATGTAATCTGCATGTAATCAACATATAATCTGTATGTAATCAACATGTAATCTGCATGTAATATGCATGCAATCCGCATGTAATCTGTATGTAATATGCATGTGATCCGCATGTAATCTGCATGTAATCAACATGTAAAATGCATGCAATCCGCATGTAATCTGTATGTAATCCGCATGTAAGACGCATGTAATATGCATGTAATCCGCATGTAATACACATGTAATCTGCATGTAATCAACGTGTAATCTGCATGTAATATGCATGTGATCCGCATGTAATCTGTATGTAATCCGCATGTAATATGCATGTAATACACATGTAATCTGCATGTAATCAACATTTAATCTGCATGTAATATGCATGTGATCCGCATGTAATCCGCATGAAATCTGCATGTAATCCGCATGTAATTTACATGTAATCTGCACGTAATCCGCATGTAATATGCATGTAATTTGCATGTAATCAACATGTAATCAGCATGTAATCTGCATGTAATATGCAAGTAATATCCATGTAATCCGCATGTAATACGCATGTAATCTGCATGTAATCCGCATGTAATTTGCATGTGATCTGCATGTAATATGCATGTAATCCGCATGTAATATGCTTGTAATCTTCATGTAATCCACATGTAATCCATATGTAATCTTGATGTTTTCACGCGTCTCTGTTCAGACGAGTGGAGCTCTCAGATGCTGCTGTCAGAGTCATGTGTGGTCAACGAGCTGGTGTCGTCCGTGAAAGTGGAGAATGTTTCTACTCATGACATGCAAAACATGCACAACCCCGACAGCTTTTTGGTACATTTGTTTTTTACAGGAAGAGTTCAGCCAAAAACTGCATGAGCTGATGTCACTGACATTTAAACTCTCCTTTTCAGGTTTATCCTGAACTTCAGCTCACAGAGGAGGAACAGAAGCTCCTGGATCAGGAGGGAATTTCACTGCCCAATAATCTGCCCTTGACGAAGGTCAGACCCGCCACGTGTGTGTGTGTGTGAGTGAGCATGTGTGAGAGTGTGTTGAGATGAGTACAGCGCTGACGGGACTGTTGAAATCTCACAGGCCGAGGAGAGAATCCTGAAGAAGGTGAGACGGAAAATCCGGAACAAACTCTCGGCACAGGACAGTCGCAGGAGGAAGAAGGAGTATATAGACGGTCTGGAGAGCAGGTGAGACCATGAACGACTTTCCTTTTCGGCGGATGTAACTGAGGCTGTGAGTGTTTTCAGCCTGTCGTTTCCCCGTTCATCTTTAGTGTGTAATGTTGCTGTTTGAGAATGAAAAAGGTTCGAATGTCCCTCCAGCGGGAGTTATTCTCTATATCATTTCTGAACTCCCTGAAACACCTCCATTGTTGTCTTGAGTTTTCTTCCGGGAACTAACATGTCACAGTATTCCTCACTGAAAAGTGTGTGTGTGTGTTTTAGGGTGGCAGCGTGTTCGGCTCAGAATAAAGAGCTGCAGAGAACCGTCACCCAGCTGGAGAAACACAACATGTGCGTGAGCTGAACACTAGTGAACACACAGTGATTGTTCCCCTCAAACGTTCCAGAATCCAGTCACCTGTATGACGTTTGTTTGTTTGTTTGTTTCAGGTCTCTTATGGCGCAGCTGCATAAACTGCAGGCGTTGATCAAGCAAACGGCCACCAAAGCGGCGCAGACGAGCACATGCATCATGGTACGAGTGCGTCGCTCACTCTTTAACTCATTAACACCAGCATCAGTCTTTCATCTGAACAATGTGTTCTTCCTCCTCACAGATTCTCATCTTCTCTTTGGCTTTACTCATCTTCCCGAGTTACAGTCCGTTCAGCCGGAGTTCCCAGTCACTGGAGGACAGTTATGCTCCGTCCGGAGGTGAGAATAAGTCATTGAAACACCATTCACAATAGGCTTGCCACATTATATGCTGATATTCATGTTGATCATGTTGATGTTTCCAGGCTGATATTGTGCTTGACTTGTAATGTGGTTTGATTCTGTGCAGTAATATCCAGAAACATCCTGAATGACGCCGGCTCTCCTGCGCTCCTGGAGGACGCGGGGGAAGATGAGCCGATGGTTTCAGTGCCCACAGAACTCAGACTCTCAGGCACAGATTGGGACTCTGACGGGCCGCAGCAGCCAGAAGAAGCTTTGATTGGCGAGCAGAAGAACGGCACGGCTGCAGCCGGAGCAGACGCAGACACGCTGTCTATGGCTTTAACGGCTCCTGTAGCTGCAGGAAACGCAGACTCAGCCAAACCGCCACATGCAGATGAAATGTGAGCATTCCTGTTAGACGCGGGGAGAGGTTCGGCTCTGGGTGTGGCCGGCTCTGTTTGACAAGCATTTCCCTGAAACGCCATTATTTATTCTCACTGAACTCAGACACAGATGTGTTTGAGCAGCCAGTGTTCTCTCGCATCATCATCATCATCAGGTGATAATCATGTGCTTTAGTGTGTCCAGAAATTAATACATATTAATGTTTGATTTAGGGACATTTCTGTTTGTACCTTAAATTTGTTCAGTATGGTTGTCACTTGTGCTGCTTTTTATGGAAGCTTGTTTCCGCCACAGAATAACAAAATAATAAAAGGTAATTGCAACTTTTTATCTCACTCACTTTTATCTCGTACAACTTTTTATCTCAACTTGCAACTGCAAGTTTATATCTGTATATACTTTTATATCTAACAAGTATATACAGAAAAAACTCAGAATTGCGAAAAAAACTCAGAATTGCGAAAAAAAATCAGAATTGCAAAAAAATCAGAATTGCAAGAAAAAATCAGAATTGCGGAAAAAATCAGAATTGCAGAAAAAATCAGAATTGCGAGATACAAACTCGGAATTGCAAGGAAAAATCAGAATTGCGAGATGTAAACTTTGAATTGCAAACAAAATTAGAATTGTGAGATATAAAACTCAGGATTGCAAAAAAAATCAGAATTACAAGAAATAAACTTTGAATTGCAAAAAAAATCAGAATTGCGAGAAATAAACGGAATTGCGAGGAAAAAATGAGTTGTGAAAAAATCAGAATTGCAAAATATAAACTTGGAATTGCAAAAAAAAAAATCAGAATTGCGAGATATAAACTCGGAATTGCCCAAAAAATCAGAATTGCGAGAAATAAACTCAGAATTGCAAAAAAAAAAAAAAATCAGAATTGCGAGATATAAACTCGGAATTGCCCAAAAAATCAGAATTGCGAGAAATAAACTCAGAATTGCAAAAAAAAAAAAAATCAGAATTGCAAGATATAAACGGAATTGCGAGGAAAAAATCAGAGTTGCAAAATATAAACTTGGAATTGCAAAAAAAATCAGAATTGTGCGATAAAACTTACCTTTATTTTTTATTCCGTGGCAGAAACAGGCTTCCATAGATTTTACACTGGCACAAAAAAACACTTTTAATTTTTAATCACATTTGACACGGATATGGTTAAACACAGATCTGATCTACGTCTGAACACTATCAGGACAGTGTCTTTATGAAGAAGATTCACACTAAACCTCAAAGCTGCTCTCACGCTTTTGCTTCTTATAATGAATTGAAAAGATGACTCCAGACGAGGCGGTTCAGTGGAGCTTAATGTCACGGACATCAGATCTGAGATCAGTCAAAGACTTCGGCTTGTAGAATATCCATGTTTATTGCTTCAGATTGTCTGAGGATGGAATGGATTGGGTCTTTTCTTATTTTATTGTCTTCTGAATAAAAGTTACATTCATAATATGTTTTGTTGTTGTTAATTTGAGCCACTAACCATTAAAGAAAGAGAATTTAGTCAAGAAAACAGAGATGACACTCGATCTAAAGGTCATCAGGGCTCCACATACATCTTCATATATGATATTACATTCAGTATTCCATAATAGTATATTTAATTTAATTCCCAGACATTGGTTCGAGTGATCTTTTTATAGTTATAGTTATTTATAGTTATAGTTATTATTTTATAGTTATTGTCAATTATTTGAAATATCAGGCACTTAAAAGGAATTATTAGCCTGTTGTCTAGTTTAACTTTTCTAGTTAAACAATCAAGACAAACCTTGAATGTTGACCTGAGTGTTCTTAAAAAATCTCATCTGAACCTAAATACATATATATAAATATATATAACTTATTACTTTTTCATATATTTGTCCCGTCTCCTGAACGCGCACTTTGATTTAAAACTACGGGTGCGCGCTCGGAGATCATCACCGGAAGTTGTGCGCGAGAATTCACAGAGCGGTAAAATAACGGCAGAACGGATTTTCTGTGGGATAAACGCACCGGCGTCGCTGCTCAAGCGGTAAATATTGTTATTATGTCCATGATGTGGCCGGTTGAACAGACTGAGGGCTCGAAGTTCGCGGTGGCGGGTTTATCTGTGGAGGTTTGGCGCTGTTAGCTCGATGGGCTAACCGCTACTGAGGAGAAATCAGCTAATTATATATTCACAACATTTAGCTATAACATATGACTATAATAACATACACACACACATATACAGTATATGTACTAACATATAACTCGTGTGTGTATGTGTATATATATATATATATATATATATATAGTATGAGTAGTGTGTATATACTAACATAAACAAATCATGTCGTTCAAACCTGTACGACTTTCTTCTGTGAGATATTCTTTCATTCTGTTTATTATCATAAGCGTTTAATTCCCATGTTTAAGTTGTACACGTGACAAATAATCAATTTGACTGGATTTAAGCTGGGTCAGATCCATAAACACAAACATTATGTGCTTTAAAAACGAGCAGCCTGGTTTTATATTAATTTTTGCAAAATTCTTTACACATATTGAGACAAATTTATCAAGAACCAACCTCAATTTTTATCAAAATGTTCTGGAGTTAATTGTTAGTTCATTAAGATGCATGATTAACATAAGAATGCCATTAAGTTATTGATATTGTTGGAAATAGTAGGTTTTGAACGTTTGTTTATTTATTTATTAATTTATTTTTCAATTCAATTATTTAATGTATGGAAATGTTCTTGTTTATACATGCATGTGTGTATATATATATATATATATACATTTCGTTTCATTTATTTGTATTTAAAGTTTTATATATATGTTTTTTTGCTCATTTTTGACATGCAAGTCTATCATGTTTGCCTGTGTTGTATAATATTGGTAGATATAAAGCAACAGCCCAGAGATAATCCCTTTTTTCATTCTCAAATTACACCAATCTAAGTTTTTACGCAACTGACTTAAAAGTTGTTACCAAACTTTTGAAAACATTTGTGAGAACTTGTAAGACTAGTCTAAGCAGTTTGGCAACCGGCCGCTGATGATTAAAGATGTTTTCTTAGTTTTCTTTTTCATGTGCAGCGACAGTAACACACTTGATCTACTAGATGACTGATAAGAATACTAGAGAGAAATACAAACGTATAACTGATCGGTGTCTGTTGTCTTTAGATGCCTCCCTCTCGGCGATACCCGTCGTCAGAGCGGAGCCGCAGCAGGAATCATCACGTTCGGTACGAACGGCACCGGCGAAGACGCCGCACACGCAGCCGCTCCACATCGTCCAGCAGCCAGCGGGACAGAAGCAGGAGACGGCAGCGAGACAGACGCCGGAGAGACGGCAGTTACCAGCGCTCCAGGAGGTATCGCTCAATCATTCATACCTGCAAGATCTTCAAAGATCTGATCCACACATCTGCAGCCTGTCTGTCTCTTCCTGATACTGCAGCTATGAGAAGCCCTCCGTCGAGCGCAGACTGAGCAGCAGACGTTACTGTCGCGGCGAGCGGGAGGAGTTTGTGTCAGACGGCTTCTTCCGACACGCGGACTTCGCCCGTCGCTCTCACGACTACCGTCCGGAGCGGGATGCCGGAGCGGAGGAGAGGAGCAGCCGACGCGCACGCAGACACCGCAGAACGAGAACTCGATCGAGAACACGCTCGTACAGTCAGAGCCGGTCCTTATCAACCGTGAGTACGCCACTGCATCTATGTTTCACAGAACCACACTAACATATACCTAAATTAAACGGGTGGTTTATTATGATTTCACTTTTTTAACTTTAGTTAGTGTGTAATGTTGCTGCTTGTGCATAAACAACATCTGCACAGTTACGACGCTCAAAGTTCAATGCAAAGGGAGATATTTTCTTTTTAAGGACTACAACAAACGGCTGGTAGGGACTACAGTAACCTGCTTCCTGGGTTAGTGACATCACTAATCCTAAAATTTACATAAACCCCGCCCCCGAGAACATGCAACAAAGGGGGTGAGTCCATGTTGGGCTGCTTTAGAGAAGAGGAAGAGTTGTTGTAGTAGAGAGTTGTTGACATGCCGTCATTTTACACCGGACTGCTTCACAAACGAGGATCAATTCCAGCTTTGTTGTTGTTGAGCTGTTAAAGCTCCGCCCTCTTCTGGAAAGGGGGCGGGAGCAGCAGCTCGTTTGCATTTAAAGGGACACACACAAAAACGACGTGTTTTTGCTCACACCCAAATAGGGGCAAATTTAACAAGCTATAATAAATGATCTGTGGGGTATTTTGAGCTGAAACTTCACAGACACATTCTGGAGACACCAGAGACTTATGTTACATCTTGTAAAAGAGGCATTATAGGTCCCCTTTAAAATGATTGATTGTCACAGTTTGTGAAGTGTCTGTAGTCAGGTGGTTTCTGCAAGTGACAAGTGGAGTAATTGTGTAAACTTTAGTGCTCAGGGAAATATGTGAGAGTGTGTGCGTGAGCGGGTCTCAGCATTTTCCCAGGGGGCCGTCAGGAGCGTTTAAAATTAGCCCAAGTCTCATCTCTCTCTTTCTCACACACACACACACAGTCTCTCCTTCTTCAAGATTTTCTCCTGTTCCTACACTTTTCCCTCTCTCTCTCTCTCTCTGTCTGTCAGGTGTAAATGTGTGTATTTTACTGAAGTTATGGGTAAAACAGAGTTTTACTCTGTGTTTAAGAGCTTCTTGGACTGCCTCTGCCTGTGTGTGAGTATCCTTCACGCTGTGTGTCTGTCTGTGTGTGTTTATTAGTTGTGTTTTGGGTGCAAAATTTTCTCCAACACTAAGCAAATCTGATAAAACCTTCTTTAAAAACACCCTCAAAGGTCAAAATTATATATTAAAGCATATTTTATATATTAAACTAAATGTTTTTGCTGTGTTCCTCTCAGAGTGTTTGTGCTTGACCTCATTCTCAAGTGTCTGCTGGGCTCGTCATGTTTGTGTGGCTGGAGTCACTGTGTTCTTGATTAAGACAGACGAGGTGTCCAATTAAAGAGAAACGCACCGCTTCATGTCTGCGTGCTGCGTCTGTCACATTATCACAAGTAAACCCAGTTAGTTTCTTTTGATATCTGCATGAGTATATCAGCGTTCATTTATACACACACCGAGGGACTCATTATTGTGCGTGATGATCGACAGTAGACATTCAGCTTAAAATACCCAGAATCCTCCTGTCACACACATTACAGTTGTCGCCTCAAACAGCAGAATGCAAACGAACTACTAACATCTAATCTAACATTTGTGGTCGTAGCAGTTCACATTTATACCAATGCTTTGTGAATGCACACACCTGAGAGACGGAGATCTGCGTCTGAGTGAATGTGGTGGATGAGTGAAGGTGCTTTGGTTTGTGAGGGTCATAAATAAAATCCAGGTATGATGTTAAACCAAAGTAAAGTCATCTGCTCACTCTATGATGGGATTTAAATAGCACAGAACCTAAACAAATGTGAAATATGACTTTCAAGCAAAAAGACTTACAGGTTTAACAAAGTAAAATCTGGTTTAGATGATGTTTGAGGGGTCAAAGGTAACTCTCTCTCTCTCCACAGCAGAGTAGCAGTCGTGTGCGCACGTGGGCCATTAAAGATGATGAGGAGGGTCATCTGATCTATCGGCCAGGCGACGTGCTGCAGGACAGATGTGCGTCTCCCATCACTTCATACTCTACATTCACAGTCACAATGTGTTCTGTGTGTTTTTGTGACGTTTGTGCTTCCTGTGCAGATGAGATCGTGGGAACGCTCGGAGAGGGAACCTTTGGGAAAGTGGTGGAGTGTATCGATCATCACAGGTTAATCTCACACACACACACACCGCCAGTTTCTCAGCTGACTGTCACGGGTGTTCCATTGTGTGTGTGTGTGTGTTACAGGGGACGCTCTTGCATCGCTCTGAAGATCATTAAGAACGTTGAGAAATACAAAGAAGCAGCTCGTCTGGAGATCAACGTTCTGGAGAAAATCAACCAGAAAGATCCAGAAAACAAGAAGTAAGTGTCATTATTAAAGTGTTAGTTCAGCCAAAAATGAAATTTCTGTCATTAATTTCTCTCCCTCATGTCGTTCCACACCCATAAGACCTTCGTTCATCTTCAGAACACAAATTAAGATATTTTTGATGAAATCCGAGAGGTTTATGACTCGTCCATAGACAGCAATAGAATCAACACTTTCAAGGTACTAAAGACATTGTTAAAACAGTCATGTGACTGCAGTGGTTCAACCTTAATGTTATGAAGAGACGAGAATACTTTTTGTGCGCAAAAACAAAACAAAAATAACAACTTAATTTAACAATTTTTTTCTCTACTGCTCCTGCGTCAGCATCACACGCATGTGTCGTGGTGCTCATGTGAACAGCGTCAAAAACTGACACGGAAGAGAAGAAATTGTTGAATAAACTGGTTAGCTGCGTCAGAAATCGAATACTACTAGTGAAAAACAGAGTAGTATGTCCGAATTCATAGTAGGCGAAAAGTACCCGGGTGACTTCCTACTTCCGATGAGATTCTGAAGTGCGCATATGATGGACACTTTACTGTCCCATGAGGCCACGGGAGAGGATTTGTGAATGGAGTTGAAGGGATGATGCTGATACCAGTTGATACCAGCTCATGCTGGTATGTCATGTGACGGTAACAACATGGCGGAAGTAGTATGTCCGAATTCATTCATACTACATGCATTCGTTCTATATAGAACATACTTTTTGTCATGAAGTAAATTTAAATTCACATGTAGTACCTACTCAACAGTACACAATTTTGGACGCAGCTTTTGTTTTGTTTTTGTGCACAAAAGTATTCTTGTCTCTTCATAACATTAAGGTTGATCCACTGCAGTCACATGACTGTTTTAACGATGTCTTTAGTACCTTTCTGGACCTTGAAAGTGTTGATTATATTGCCGTCTATGGACGAGTCATAAACCTCTCGGATTTCATCAAAACTATCTTAATTTGTGTTCTGAAGATGAATGAAGGTCTTTAGTTTTATGTGAATATTGCATCTGCCTTCTTAAGAGATTACGCAAAAAACAGGTAAATAGGTGGTTTAAAAAAAATAATAAAAATCTCAACACCAATCTGTGTGTTCTTTCACCAATTCAGTGCTAATAAAATTTACATTTAATCTGTTACTTTCTAAATACAATTTTAGTTTAATATTATCTGAAAGAATACCAGTAATGAGTGGCTTGTTGAATAAACCAAACCTCATTTTGTCTCTGTCAGTCTGTGTGTGCAGATGTTGGACTGGTTCGACTATCATGGTCACATGTGCATCAGCTTTGAGCTGTTAGCTCTCAGTACCTTTGACTTCATGAAAGAGAATAATTACCTGCCCTACTCCATCAGTCAGGTCAGACACATGGCCTACCAGATCTGCCTCGCCGTCAAGTGTGAGTTCACACATACACACACACACACATACACACACACACACATCTGGATCAGAGTCTCATGTTGTGTCTGACTTTGAGCAGACGGGGGCGCTGCATGCATTGACGAACGCTGGATCTTCCTGTCCTATTCGCTCCTTTGTTGTGGTCATTTGTGATTATGGTCTGTTTCTCTGACAGTTCTCCATGACAACAAGCTGACACACACAGACCTCAAGCCTGAGAACATCCTGTTTGTGAAATCTGATTATACCGTCATCTATAACCCAGAGAAGGTGAGACGATCACTGAACGCACACATGCACTGATTTTCATTCCTGTCATAAATTCAGTATGTTGGATAGCATGTAGCCGCTGTAGGTCACGGTACTGTTGGTGCCGTGGACATGTCAGATGACCTTGTGCTGTGTGTGTCGTCAGAAGCGAGACGAGCGCTCCGTCAACAGCACTGCTGTGAAACTGGTGGACTTCGGCAGCGCCACGTTCGATCACGAGCATCACAGCACCATCGTTTCCACCCGACACTACAGAGCGCCGGAGGTGATTCTGGGTAAGAGAGTGTGTCAGTGTGATGATGTGGCTGCTTTCAGCATGTGTGTGTGTGTGTGTGATTTTCTAACTGTGTTTCCGTAGAGCTGGGCTGGAGTCAGCCGTGTGACGTCTGGAGTATTGGCTGTATTCTGTTTGAGTTCTACCGCGGCTACACGCTCTACCAGGTGTGTGTTTGTGTGAGACTGACAGTGTGTGTGTATTTATTCTTTCAGTGATTTTCCACTCATCTGCTTAATTATGAGCATCAGCGGGGCAGAGTAATGGTGCTGAGTATAAAAACACATGAACAGAGACACTGAGGAAAAACCTTGATCGCTGGATTTGATCCATACCAGATCTCAGATCTCAACATCTACACTGGAGGTCAAAGGTTTGGAATAATTTGGATTTTGTAATGTTTTTTAAATAAATTTCTTCTGCTCACCAAGGCTGAATATATTTAATGAAAAATACAGTAAAAATTGTGAAATATTATTTCAATTTAAAATAACTGTTTTCTGTTCGAATATATTTTATAAAGTAATTTATTCCTGTGATCAAAGCTGAATTTTCAGCATCATTACTCCAGTCTTCAGTGTCACATGATCCTTCAGAAATCATTCTATGATGATTTGATGCTCAAGAAACATTTATGATTATTATCAATGTTGAATTCTTTGATGAATAGAAAGTTCAAAAGAACAGCATTTATCTGAAATAGGATCTTTTGTAACATTATAAATGTCTTTACTGTCACTTTTGATCAATTTAATGTGTTCTTGCTGAATAAAAGCGTCAGCTTTTAAAAAAAAATCTTACTTGGCCTATACTTTTCCACAAATACATGAAGCAGCTCAACTGTTTTTTTTTAACATTGATAATAATCATAAATGTTTCTTGAGCAGCAAATCATCATATTAGAATGATTTCTGAAGGATCATGTGACACTGAAGACTGGAGTAATGATGCTGAAAATTCAGCTTTGATCACAGGAATAAATTACACTTTATTATATATTCACATAAAAAACAGCTGTTTTACATTGGAATAATACTTCACTGTTTTTACTGTATTTTTGTTCAAATAAATGCAGCCTTGATAAGCAGAAGAGACTTTCAGAAACATTACAAAATCTTAGTTATTCCAAACTTTTGACCACGAGTGTATATTAAACCACAATTCATCTCCGTGAGATGTTGTTTTTGTTTGTTTTGTTTTTTTGTTTTTTTTAGACCTGGTACGAATCAGATTTTTTTTTTTTTCTTGTTATCTCTGTTCATGTGTTTTTGTATTCACCACCATTGCTCTGGCCCGCTGATGCTCATTAAAGGCACAATATGTAAGATTTTTTGATTAAAATATCCAAAAACCACTAGAACAATGTTATATTTTGTTGACTTGTGTACTTACATTATCCCAGATGTTTCCAAGAATGATTAAATCCAGAGAAATAAGCAATCTTAACCAGGACATGGACCGTGTCCGTGCGTCGCCTATCAGTGACATCATACAAACATTACCATTGATTTCCGGTTTTATTTTGTAGAAACCATGGAAACACCAAAGACGCTTTAATATATGATGTGTTTTATTAGACAGGTGAGCAACTGTTTGGATACATCGACAGAAAACTCATCATGTTATATAGCTCAACACAGTAAGTCTTATTGTTTAAATCTAGAGTACCATGTTTTACCATGCCTAATATCAATCTAGCTTACTACATAGTCTCATAGCAGCCGCAGTAGCACTATAACAACTTTCAACACACAAATGTATTTAATATGATAAACAGCGCTGCTTTACCCCACATACGCTTGACCGGAAGAAGCAGAAGCAGCGACTGCGGCATAATAAAAGTCCCGCTGCTCTCGAGACGTGTGTCGCGCCTGTCTCTCGTTAGCAATCGCTCCAGCGGCCTCGTTTCTGCTCGCACATCACTCGCCCTGCTCTGCTTCATACTACAGTAACGTTAATAAACTCATCCATTTCACGAGTCCCGTCCCGATTCTTTTCTACCAGCTGTAGACGTGAAGACAACACCTCCCCTGATTCTGCCAAATCAAGGCATCATCGAGCTAAGCCTTTGTTTTGAATAAGCGACCTCTAGTGGCGAAAATTTACATCGTGTGCCTTTAAATAAACATAATTGTTATTGGAACAGATCCATACATGTTCTTTCATATATGTGTGTGTGTGTGTGTGTGTGTGTTTTAGACTCATGATAACAGGGAGCATCTGGCTATGATGGAGCGAGTACATGGGCCAGTTCCTTCAAGAATGATTCGTAAAACGAGGTCAGGAAACATGTCCATTGAATAAATATGATTCATGATTGATATTATCAGTGTGAAGTGACGGTGAACGGTGTCTTCTGTACTCAGGAAGCAGAAGTACTTCTACAGAGGCCGACTGGACTGGGACGAGAACACGTCAGCAGGACGATACGTCAGGGAGAACTGTAGACCTCTGAGAGTAAGTGGATAAACCATACAGTGTTGATGCAAAAACGCTAACTGTACACACAGCCTTTCAAAGTATAGTGTGCACAAACACACTGCGCTGTTTCTCTCCAGAAGTTATTAATGATAAAAATGTCTTTGCGGTCTTTTAAACTAGACTTTGCACATACAGCATCATTCTGTATTCTAACCAGATGCCACAACATGCTATTAAAATGCTTATTTTCCATGTCAGTCAAGAGGTTTTGTCCTAACCAGCTTTTTAAAAAATTTAAAAACTATTTATATTTCTGTGACATCTTGGCTGAAACAACATACAAAGTATAAAATGATCATCTCAGATACTGTTTGTGCTTTATTTAATGTTAAAAGCATCTAATGTGAGTTTGAATATCATTTATAGTCGTACTGAAAGTGTCAATGGATAAAATAATGTCAGATCTTGAAAATGAAAGGAAACAAGAACGTTGAAACTGAACGTGTATTCTATGACATAGATTGTTTCAGTCACTCAGTATGTGTTTTCAATAGTTAAAATGGTGCAATATTTATAAATTTGATTCAGAAATATTGCCTAAATATTGAGACTCTGCCCACACTCTCTTGTGATTGGCTGTGATTTTTGATTGGTTTGGTTGCGAGTGCAGCAGAGAGACTCCGCCCACACACTCTTCTGATTGGCTGTGATTTCGAATAATTTTGTCGCGATTGGCGTGTACACTGTCACTCTTAAAAATAAGTGTTCCAAAAGGAGTTTTCCACAGAAATGCCATAGAAGAACCATTTTTGATTCCCAAAGAACCTTTCAGTGATTTTCTCTCTCTCTCTCTCTCTCTCTCTCTCTCTCTCTCTCTCTCTCTCTCTCTCTCTCTCTCTCTCTCTCTCTCTCTCTCTCTCTCTCTCTCTCTCTCTCTCAGAGGTACGTGTTGTGCGAGTCAGAGGAGCATCATCTCTTCTTTGATTTGTTGGAGGGCTTGTTGGAATATGAGCCGGATCGGCGTTTGTCTCTCTCCGCTGCGCTGCGTCATCCTTTCTTCAGTCCCGTCCGAGATGCTGAACACTTCAGTGGCTCCCGTAACATCAGCCGATGACCTCTGACCTCTGCCTCTCCTTCAACCCGTGCTTCCAAGTCTGTCCTTTCCACTGGACCGGATCTGACTGTACGGAGGACGTCTCTGTTTCTGAGCCGACGGTTCTGCTGATTCGGTGGAAACGCCCACAGGAGTACAGTGATGGACAGGTTGGTCATCCAATCACTTATGATTATGTCATGATGAAGAGACTGCTAATGATTGGGTGAGTTCTCTGCTCACTGCTGGTTGGTGGAGTTGAGCACAGAGAGACAGCCAGTAGAATTAAACTGACACCTTCACAAGCGCCCTGATTGGTCGGCCTTCGTTTGACGGACAGCTTCAAGGGGGCAGGACATCTTAATGTTGTTTTCAGGTGCCTAGGACTTCAAATATTGCACATGTCGTGCTTCTCGGCAGACAAACACAGTTTTTCAGTATTTATTTTATGACTTTTGTTGTTTTGTATGAGATTAATATCAGTGTATAATACAGTACATGTTCTCTATAATAAAATGTGCTTCATATCATTTGACTGAGTGGAAGTGTGTGTGTTTGTGTGTACTAGGAATCTTTTGTAAGGTTTCTATCCATACAGCAAATAGAGCTGCTGAAATCACCACATCCGTCTGATATACAGCATGCAGGAGTCACATGTTCTTCTGAGGAACAGCTAGTCACTGGATTTGACAGGTTAGTGCCACCAAATCAATATCCAGACATTATTATTATCTACTAGTGAACTAGATCTTCACCAGAACTCTGTTCGATCTGACTTGTTTTTGTCATAAATGAAATAATCAAACCTATTATTATGGTCAGAGATATTTATATATATAATCTGTATTGTAATATAATCTGTTTCAAGTAAAAGTGCCCTTAATGGTATATACATTAAAACAATATGTCTCTGTGTCGGTCAGGTGATCTCTTCTGGTCTTCTCTGTCTTCAAGTCGCCATGAAATGAATCGTGAGGGCGGGGCAACCTGTCACTCACATGAGATCCTCCAATAGCAAACCACAACCATCAATTCCCCACAGACAAAATCAAGCTCCGCCCTACATTTGTTCTTGTTTGAGAAGCGTTTCACTCTGATATACGACACATTAGAGGAGAAAAGACCAGCACAGCTTGTGTGATGTCTGTGATATTGTGTTTGTCTCGTGAGTGATGAACTCGAGGTGTGTGTGTGTGTGTGTAATGTTGTGAGGTGTTCTGGTTGTCTCCAGAGGCTGATGAGAAATGACCTCAACGCCGACCCTAAATCGACACCCTTCTGTATTATACCACGTCTGTCTGTCTGTCTGGTCCACGTGTGGTCGCTGATCTCCTCTCAATCTGTTAAGCTGCTCAGATGCTCACACACACACTCACACACACTCTCTGTATTTTCTCCTCTCTATATTCAAACACCATCATGTCTCTCTGTTGTCTTTAATTGATTGTGTCCTCACCTGTCAGTTCATCAAGGCTGCTTCAGGGTCTCTGATAACGCCTGAATGACCTTCCTCTCCTCACGTTCTTCTATCCTGTCATTACATTATTTCAGACGAGTCTCCGTTACTCTTATTATATATCAAAATTCCACAAAGCTGGAGTTTGATTTAATTGCATTGTGGTAATGACATATTTTCACTGTACAATGACTTTTTAATATGAGGAAAAACACAAGTAAACTATTATTATTATTAATTAGTATTAATATTATTGCATTTATAGGTAAAATGAACACTATTATTTAATATTATTTAATTATTACTATTATATTTACAGGTAGAATAAACACTTATAAACAAAAAAATATTAAATAATGGGTAGAATAAACTAATATATTTATTATTATTATTAGGTAGAAGTAACAAATCTTTTTTTATTTAATATTATTTTATTATTTAATTTTATTTACAGGTAGAACAAACTAATGTTCATTTTTATTTAATATTTTATTACTATAATTCTATTAACAGGTAGAACAAACGCTATTATTTTATAATAATTTAATTTACAGTTTAATTTATAATTTAATTTAAACTAATATTATTTATTACTTTAATATGACATCAAAAGTATTTTTTTTTCTCTTTCTGTCGATCTCTAAACCTGCTGCATCATTCTCAGGTAAAGTGTGTGTGTGTGTGTGTGTGTGTGTGTGTGTGTGTGTGCTGCACGTGCTCCTGCTCCTGTGGAGTGTAATGAGATCACCCTCATTAAAGTCTTTAGTGTAGTAATCTGGACCTGCACACACTCGACCCGAGATCTGCACAGAACGACAGATACGTCCAGAAGAACAGGAATATTCTGAGTGGAATAGATTGTCCCGCTGTTTTGGAAGGAAAAACTGTGGCGTTTTATTGGGTCTGGATGAGCGGAGCGTCACAGATGGCTGTTATTGGATAGAGACGAAGACCACCTGACACTCTGTGTGTGTGTGTGTGTGCAGGTAGACAGTTTCAGTTTATTGAACAATCTAAACATTTCATCTGAATTTCTCTTGTGCGTCTCTGTGGATTGTGATTGGTCAGTGGTGTCATTCTGTGCTCATATATTAGTCTAATGATTCATAACTGAGTAATTGATCTTGTTCTCAGTGTTTCTGTCTTGTTTTTCAGAACAAATATCTAAACATTCTTAAATCAAGATACATTTACTGGAGAAGCAAAATGATGTAAAGAAACTTTGTTTAACAAGAAACTGATATGAAGTGATATGAAACTGAAAATGGTTTATGCTTAAAACAAGAACAAATATCTGACATTGCGGTCAGAACAATGAATTACCTTTATTTTTTCTGGATTTCACTGGATTGACCAATCACAACACACCACCACATCTAATGTGTGTGAGTGTAATTGATGTGTTCTAACTGTGTGTCCTTGTCCTTGCAGATTTGAGTCTGAGTCCCTCCATCTGTCCCGTGTGTCATCTGTTAAACCGTCTCATCTGAAACACAGCCACTCTGAACATGATCCATCGGGCCGTACACATTCACACACACAGATAGCGGCGATATAGATCTGATCCCAGCAGACATTCATCAGCGTCATGGAGTACGTGGTGAAGAAATCTCTGCTGGCCCCCATAAAGACACTCAAGTACTGCGTGACCGGAGACAAGAAACCGTCCAGCTGGACCAAGAGGGGCTCAAAACGTCACGGGTCAAAGGGCAGGACCTGCGCAGACCCACATCTGCTGCGATCCTATCAGGCCGACCTGGAGAGAGAGAGGTGAGAGGTCACGTGATCACCTGATGCTCACGAGTGCATTACAGCCTCCACATCAATGCAAGTGTCTTTTAATGTAAAGAAAGAAGCTCAGACACACCTTACAATCAAAACAGACAGAAGTTTGATTTGAAACGATAAAACAATAGATCTAGTGTTGAAAATGATAGTGTTATGTCACGTTTGTGAAGCATTCAGAGAAAAGATCCTGAGTGCATCTGATGAAATCATGAGGTTTTAAATGTGAGCAAAACGCTTTTTATTGACACTGTACGTCCAGATGTGAAGATATCAGGTCAGAAAATCAACAGATCTTGACGCGTCTACCATGAAGCATCTGTTAACAGTTACGTTCTCTCTCACTCGATCTTTAGGAAATTACGTGAGGCGATGAACGCTCAGAAGAACGCAGAGAGAGCTGCGATGAGGGCGCATTTCAGGAGGAAATACCAGCTGACCAAGGTCAACACACACCTCATATACATACCAGTATAAGACTCTTTCACACCAAGAATGAGAATTATACCAATAACTATATTAGCGTCAACTATACCAATAACTATATTAGCGTCAACTATACGATAACTATATTAGTATCAAATATACCGATAACTAAAACAATAACTATATTAGCGTCAACTATAACTACAACTTTACCGATAACTATATTATCTTCAACTATAACGATAACTATATTAGCGTCAACTATAACGATAACTATATTAGCGTCAATTATATGATAACTATATTAGCGTCAACTATAACGATAACTATATTAGTGTCAATTATACGATAACTATATTACCATCAACTATACTGATAACTATATTAGCTTCAACTATACGATAACTATATTAGCATCAAATATACCGATAACTATATTAGCGTCAACTATACAATAACTATATTAGCATCAAATATACCGATAACTATATTAGCGTCAACTATAACTACAACCTTACTGATAACTATATTATCTTCAACTATAACGATAACCATATTAGTGTCAACTATAGAACCCATACCGATAACTATATTAGCGTCAACTATAACGATATTAGCGTCAACTATACCGATAACTATATTAGCGTCAACTATAACTACAACTTTACCAATAACTATATTATCTTCAACTATAAGATAACTATATTAGCGTCAACTACACCGATAACTAAAATAGCTATATTAGCATCAACTATACCGATAACTAAAATGATAACTATATTAGCGTCAACTAAAATGATAACTATATTAGTGTCAACTATACCGATAACCATATTAGCATCGACTATACGAAAACTATCTTAGCATCAACTATACCAATAACTAAAATAATAACTATACTAGCGTCAACTATACGATAACTAAAATAACTATATTAGTGTCAACTATACCGATAACTATAATAATAGCAATAACTACTGTATATTAGTGTCAACGATAACAATAACTATGTTAATATTCTCTATAACGATAACAATATCAGCGTCAACTATACGATAACTATATTAGCGTCAACTATACGATAACTAAAATAACTATATTAGCGTCAACTATACCGATAACTATAATAATAGCAATAACTGCTGTATATTAGTGTCAACGATAACAATAACTATAATGTTAATATCCTCTATAACAATAACAATATTAGCGTTTATACCAGTGGACGATAACGTTCTGTTTATTATAAGCATTTGATGCAGTTTTGATAATAACAATAACTATATTTGTCAACTACAACAATAACTATAATGAAAATAACGATTTTAGCGTGAACTATAATGATAACTAATGATAATAATGATAACTATATTAGCGATAACAATAACTATAATGTTAATAATGGTAGCTATAACAATAGCTATATTGGCGTTCACATCAGAGGATGATATCATTCTGTTTATTATAATATTTTAAATTGCATTGCTCACGCTCTTAAAGCAGGATAGATTCTGATTGGCTGTCAGTGTTTTTATCATCCATAAGATAGGAAACACTCTGAATGTGATTCCAGTGATATCATTCCTCTGTGCCGTTATCGTTATAACTGTGGTGTGGACTCTTACGGTTACAGTTATTCTTGGTGTGATGACATCACAAATACTGATAAACACTCAGGGTCGTTGTTAAATGTGTCAGTTTTTACTAAAGGAAACTATGTAAACTAATTAAATATTAATGTCTTTCTGGTGTTTGAGAGAATCAATCAGATGACATTCAGATCACCCCGTAACATTAAGAACAACGCATGTGTGTAATTTGATCTATTCACTGAATGAAAATATAATGAAAATCATTAATATAGAGTTTTGCACAATACAAGTGGTTCCAGAGCAGGTTTACAGAGAATAAATCCCTCAGCAAGGACGAGCTCATCTGTTTCCTTTACATTGTTAAAATCCTCAATCATTATTAAATGAGTTTAGATGATGATGAAGGGCTGAGTCAAGAAACCAGTAAATCGATATTTTCCACCCAGCCGTACTGTGATGTTTGTTTATCCGTGTCCTCCCGCTCATGTGTCTGTTCTCTTCTATACGGCCCAGAATGCCAAGGACGCGGACCACCTGCGAGCCGTGGGGAGGAAAGTGTCTCTCCCCCGAGAACTGGCCAAGATGGTTCGTCCCGACGGCGCTGATAAAGACGACGGCTTCAGTCTGCTCAGAGCCTTCCAAGGCCTCAGTTTCAGCCCGGCGATCTTCACAGGCAGCAAACAAACCCAAACTCCCACGGCAGCCGACGCGGAGCCCTGCAGAGTCATGTGACCTCTCAGAAACACGGACCCAATGCGCACACACACGCACACGCCTGAGGTGTGATGATGATTTCAGATGCAATAAACCGCTCTGTGTTTCTCATAACACTGTTTTTGTTGTCTGTTTTATGAATGTGTCAGTCAGCAGGAGCCTTGACATATTCCTGCACTTCATACCTCATATTTTTGACACAGACATCAGGAAACTCAAATATTTTTATTTTATGTTTTGTTGGTTTTATTTATGATTGTTGTATTATTAATGTACAATTAGTTTGAAGATTCACACATTTGTCTAGTTCTCTAAACGAGATCATCTGTATAGTTTATGTAAAGCTGATTATATTGACTGCAGACAAACTTAAATTATGAATCATTTTACTTTTGAAGGCATTTTGTCATGTTTTAACTTTTCTGAAGACAGCTATGCAGACACGTTTTGTTCTATTTTCATCTATTTATTTTTAATCTAATTTATTTACTTTATTTTAATCTTATTTTTTTTTTCCAGACCTCAGTTTGATTTACTGCATTATATTCTACAGCTGATCAGTTTAGAGCTGAACCATAATCACTTCAACCAGATCAGATTTGCTGTTCAGAAATAAAAGTAGATGTATTCAGGTGAAGCTGGATATGTGTATAATAGTTAGATTTTGATTATGTCTAAGTTGATTGAAAGTGCCATGATACTTTTATCTTTATTCGCCTAGTGTGAAAAATAAAGTATGGAAGCATATTTCATTGGTAAATCGTAATTATGATACAAAATTATGACATGCTAAATCATAATTATGAGATGAAATGTCAAAATTATGACATACTAAATCATAATTATGAAATTAAGTCAAAATTATGACATACTAAATCATAATTATGATGAAATGTCAAAATTATGACACTAAATCAATTATGAGATGAAAAGTCAAAATTATGACACTAAATCATAGTTATGAGATGAAAAGTCAAAATTATGAAATGAAGTCAAAATTATGAAATGAAAAGTCAAAAGTATGATACTAAAACATTTGAGATGAAAAGTCAAAATTATGACACTAAATCATAATTATGAAATGAAGTCAAAATTATGTGAATGTCAAAATTATGAGATGAAAAGTCAAAATTATGACACTAAATCATAATTATGAAATGAAAAGTCAAAAGTATGATACTAAAACATATTTGAGATGAAAAGTCAAATTATGACACTAAATCATAATTATGAAATGAAGTCAAAATTATGACTTAAAAAATCGAAATTGACATAAAAGGTCAATTATGATATTCAAAAGTCGAAATGATGACTTTGTCACGATTATGACTTCAAGCCATAATTTAAACCTTAATCTTGTAATTATGATTTAGTATGTCATAATGACTTTTTATGTCATAATTATGATTTACAAAAGCATGATTTGTTTTTTCTTGTGTAGCAGAAAGGGCTTCCAAAGTGTGTGTGCTTTCTGTGATTGTTCTCTTGATGGAAATGACCTGACCTGTCTCTCCAGCTGATGTGTTGTTTTTCTCTTGAACTTTGACCTGATGTGACAGTAACTCATGGGTCCTGTGAAGGACAGAGCGGGAGAGAGAGACAGGAAACACTGATGTGTGTTAAAGGGATCCGGAGCGCCGCGGGATCCAGCCAGAGAGCGGCATCATGCTGGCCTCATCCGTGCGTCCGCGGGCGTCTTCCACAGCCGCCCGATCGCTGTGTGTCCGTCCGGCCGGATGGAGAGAGGATGCGGAGCCACCGGTGCGGAGGAGAGCGGTGCGGGGCTTCCAGGAGATTCCTCACACCGGCAGCAACGGCTGGATCAACCTGCTGCGCTTCTGGAAGGAGGGAAGATTCAGCCTCCTTCACAAGCACATGGAGAACACCTTCAGACAGCTGGGACCCATTTACAGGTACATCAACCTCACAGCTCTGATGGAGAAACATGAACTAAAGCTGATGCTCGTGATCTCCAAACATTCTTATTATCAACAAATCAGTCCCAAACATCTTTATGAAGGTTAAATCTTCCAATCATCCGGTCAGGACAGCACACAAAAAGATCAGCTGCAGTGTGGGACTTCATGAACAAAATGGCATCAGATATTCTGAACAATTATTGAAGAAATGTTCTTTACTCAGTTATGGCAACAAATCATAATCATGATTATTTCTGTCAATATTGAGATCACAGTTATTGAACATGATTACTCATTGGCTTTGGAAACATCCTGCATTTGTTTCATTGATTTTCCTTTTCCTTTTTGTTTCATTGATTTTTTTTTTTTAATATAATTAAACTGTTATCAAACTAAATGAATGATAAATGTCCTTGAAACAGAACAGCATGTGTGATTCAAAGGAATCCATTGCATTAACAGAGATTGCATTTTAATGCATTACATTTTCAGGGCATGAATTTTAATACATTAAACTGCAAAAAATGATGTTTTTCCTCAGTATTTTTGTCTTGTTTTCCAGCACAGATACATTTACTGAAGAAGCAAAAAGACTGAAGATATTAAGTCTTGATTAATGAAAAACGTATCGAAATTCAGCATGAGTCAAAAAAATCATCTTCTTTTCTCTTTAAATTAAGTTTATTTTTCTGACCCCACTGGCAAATATTTTTCAGTTTCTCAGAAAAACAGAAATATTTTTTTGCAGTGTTTATTGAATTTTTGGGGTTCTGAAATTCAACATTTGGTTTCATATTTTAACTGTGCATATTACAGTTTTACACACAATTTCATTATTAAAAATTCAATAATTTATATACACCTTCCAGATTTCCAAAACATCCAGTCAAAATGAATAAAACAAATAATAGCCAACAAATAATGGATTTATAACAGACAAGTCAAAATGAAGCATCACAGTAATTGCAATAATCTTGTTTTCATAATTGTTGGAAGCCAGAATTTCATTGGCTTCATCTGTGAATCCAGCTGTGGATCGAAGTGTGCAGATGATGACTTTTTCTCTGTCTCAGAGAGAATCTGGGCTCTCAGAGCACCGTGAACATCATGCTGCCGACGGACACCAGCGAGCTCTTCCGCTCCGAGGGCCTCCACCCGCGCCGCATGACCCTACAGCCCTGGGCGACGCACCGAGAGACTCGCAGACACAGCAAGGGCGTCTTTCTCAAGTCAGTGTGTGTGTGTGGAACTACAAACATGAATAAAAAGTGTTAAAAACTACAAACATGGCTGAAGTGTGTGTGTGTGCAGGAACGGGACGGAGTGGCGCGCCGACAGGCTTCTGTTGAACAAGGAGGTGATGATGGCTTCGGCCGTACGACGCTTCCTTCCTCTGCTGGACGACGTGGCGCAGGACTTCTGCCGTTCACTGCGACAGCGGGTGGAGTCGGAGGGGGTGGGGGAGATGGGTCAGCGAAGCATGACCCTTGACCCGAGTCCTGACCTCTTCCGCTTTGCCCTGGAAGGTCAGCATACTGAGTCTGAATGCAAATCTTGTATAAATTGTTGTAATGTACTTTATCTTCACATATGATCAAAGAATCTCCACTGTAGGTTATGCAATCATATGCCTAAACCCCGCCTTCCAAAGTCACGACAGGCTTCTGATTGGCTGATTTCCTGATTCATGCATGCTGAATCTTCGAATGTTTATTTCACAGATTATAAGCACAACCAATCATGTATTATTTATGTTAAAGTCACGATGACTTTTGTGTTATCTTAAAGTCAAGTCTTCTCTTCCATAATGTGAGTGTAACAGACTGTTTGAAACTTCGTTTGTTGGCAGTTCTTGAGTTATTTCCTCCTTAAAGTCGTCATGAAAGGGAAGTTTCACTCGTCTTCTCTATTGTGTCGTATATTTGAGTGAAACGCTTTTCAAACAAGAACAAATGTAGGGCGGGGCTTGATTTTGATTGGATGGTTCTGGCTTGCTATTGGTGGATCTCATGTGAGTGACAGGTTGCCCCGCCCTCGTCATCAGAGAAGAGATGTGGCTGCAGGAGGGAGGGGAAGATATTTTGGTTGGGACGCTGGTTGTTGATTGGATGTTGAGATGTGGGCGTGGCTCTCAAAAGTGGAGGCGGATCTGAACGCGAGCTTGCAGTGACTAAGAAAGAGGCGGAGTTTAAGCGGAATAAATGATTGATCAGTCATAGAGAGAAGTCCAGTTATGACATGACCAGGTAAAAAAAACTGTTTCACAGTAAGATCATAGAATAGATTTGATTTCTCACGTCTCTGTCTGCAGCGAGCTGCCACGTTCTGTACGGAGAGCGCATCGGTCTGTTCTCGTCCTCACCGTCTGAAGAGTCGGAGCGCTTCATCTGGGCCGTTGAGCGCATGCTGGCCACGACGCCGCCGCTGCTGTACCTCTCGCCCCGCCTGCTGCTGCACCTGCGCGCCCCCCTGTGGACGCAACACGCCACTGCATGGGACCACATCTTCAGTCACGGTGTGTCCGTCGCTCACACAGCATGTGATCTGTTGTTGTGTGTTTGTGTGTTTATAGGTGTGTGTGTTTGCAGCGGAGGCGCGCATCCAGCGGGGGTATCAGCGTCTGCAGGCGGGGGCGTCCGGAGGCTCTGACGGCCGTTTCCAGGGCGTGCTGGGGCAGCTGATGGAGGCGGGGCAGTTATCGTTAGAGCTGATCAAAGCCAACATCACTGAACTGATGGCCGGCGGAGTCGATACGGTACAAGCTCACATGCACCGACTAACATACAACTTAAAGAAAACAAAATGAAAATTCTGTCATCATTTACTCACCCTCATGTCATTCCAAACCTTCTTCAGAACACAAATGAAGATATTTTTAATGAAATCTGAGAGATTTTGTTCCTCCGTTGAAAGTTTGTTCACCCATTTATATTTAATAATATAGCAGACGCTTTTTCCAAAGCGACATACAAATGAGGAGAATAATAGAAGCAATCAAACCAACAATAAGTAAGTGCTGTGACGAGTCCCAATTGGTCTAGCCGTTTCTTGAAAATGGCTAAAGACTCGGCAGCTCGGGTTGAGTTAGGCAGGTCATTCCACCAGCAGGGAACAGTCCAGGTGAAGGTCCATGAGAGTGATTTTGTGCCTCTTTGGGATGGCACCACAAGACGCTGTTCAGAACGCAAGCTTCTGGAGGACACAGGTCTGAAGTAGTGGTTTAGGTATAGTGGTTGTTCTGTAGGCAAACATTAGAGCCTTGAATTTGATGCAAGCGGCTATTGGCAACCAGTGCAAGTTTATGAAGAGAGGTGTGACATGCTGTTGTAGAGGCTTGACAGTGTATGCTGGAAGGTCTGCCAAGAGAGCATTACAATAGTCCAGTCAGTTGTCCAACCAAGGAGTTGTGTGGAGTGCTCAGATAGGAAAGGCCTGATCTTCCTAATGTTGTACAAGGCAAATCTGCAGGACCGGGCAGTTCTGGCAATGTGGTCTGTGAAGTTCAACTGATCATCGATCACAACAGGTTCTTGGATGGAGTTATAGATGATGTTCCTAGCTGTATGGAGAAGTTGTGATGAAGTGTTGGGTTGGCCGGGACCACAAGCAGTTCTGTCTTCTCAAGGTTGAGTTGAAGGTGGTGGTCCTTCATCCAGAAAAAACTGAGACACGACCAGCTACTGTCAGATCATCTGGCTGGAATGAGAGGTAGAGTTGTGTGTCTTCAGCACAGCAGTGATAGGAAAATCCACGTTCCTGAATGACAGATTCTAGCGATGACATGTAGATGGAGAAGAGAAGCGGTCCAAGGACCGAGCCCTGAGGCACTCCAGTAGCTAGATGTTGTGCCTTAGACACTTCACCCCTCCAAGACACCCTGAAGAACCTACCTGAGAGGTAATGCTTGAACCACTGGAGTGCGGTTCCCCTTCATCTTGAGGGTTGACAGGAGGATCTGGTGGTTAACCATGTCAGAAGCAGCAGACAGATCCAGCAAGATGAGTACTGATGATTTGGAAGCTGCTCTTGCCGGATTCAGAGCTTCAATACCCGAGAGCAGTCTCAGTTGAGTGGACGCTTTTCAAACTAGGAGGTTATTCTGTGTAAGAAAAGGGTATATGTTTTTTAAACAAGATGTTAGAGTGGAGCAAAGGGCATCAGTAGCACTAATAGTATCTAGTGATGAAAACTCAGATGCTTCAAAGTTTGTCGAAGATGAAGCAATGGGTTTGGAACGACATGAGAGAGAGTAAATGATGAATGAAGAAGGACCTATTCAGCTTTCTTCCATGTTCATCTTTCTTTAGTGTATAATGTTGCTGTTTGAGCATGAAAAAGCTCTGCAAAGTTCCAGTTATTCTCTATATCAGTAGGGGCTTTCACAGCGGAGGAACCTTTTCATAGTTCCTAGAACTATTGGCTGAAGTACCAGGATTTAGCCGTGTTCGCACCGCAGGAACTAGGAGCGATTTTAGTTCTAGAAACTCCTTTTGGGGGAACTAAATTAGCTCCTACTTCAGAGTAGAGTCTAAACCAGCACTATAGGAACTATCAGTGACGTGAGTGTACGATGATTGGTCGAATGCATGTCAAACACCGGCAGCCGGCATTTTTTAAAAAAGGCGTGTAAACATATTTACTTCACAAACACGGAAAACAGTGATAACGGCATTTACCTGCTGTCTGCAGGATTGTGTTCTTTTCTCTGCCTTGATGATATGTAATACTGAAAGTGTTACTGTTTCTGAACTCCTGAAACGCCTCCATCTTGAGTTTTCTTCACAATATTCCTCATTTAAATAATTCATACGCAGAATAAAGGGGCGGGGCCTGCTTGAGTTAGTTAGTAGTGTGTTGAAACTGGCGGTTATGGTAAGGGGCGGGACATTTCCCAAACACCAATCACAACACGCCGCTCCAGCCGACCAATCAGAGCACATTGTGCTTTTCAGAAGGAGGGGCTTCATAGAGACAGGAACTAAACAGAGCGTTACTGACAGACTGGGAAGAGAGGAGCTGAACAATGGAGAAATAATGTGTTTTGTGAACATTCACTCATTCAGACCGCCGTCCCGCTGCAGTTTGCTCTCTTTGAGTTGGCGCGCAACCCTGACGTGCAGGAGCGTGTGCGAGCGCAGGTGCTGTCGTCATGGCAACAGGCATCAGGAAACCCCCAGAAGGCCCTGCAGGGGGCGCCACTGCTGAAAGGAACCGTGAAGGAAACACTGAGGTGAGGTCAGCTTTATACAATACAGGTCATTTCAAAGCAGCTCCACAGTAATAAACAGAAATATAACAGAATGCCCTGTTGCCCATGACTGTGTCCAAGTTCCAAAAAGAACAAAAGAGCCCCATAAAAGCATCAGTAAAGGGTCATGATAGTAACATTAAGTTTCCTCTCTTCATCTCTGTTTCTAGAGGAAGATGTTCTTGTATCACAAACAATGATTTCAGACACTGAGAGAGTTTGTGTGTTTCAGGCTGTATCCGGTGGGAATCACCGTCCAGAGGTATCCGGTTCGAGACATCATCCTCCAGAACTACCATGTGCCGGCAGGGGTGAGACAAACACAGACACATGTCTGACTGCAAACACATCTGCATTTACAAGCAAAAGAAATGACCGGAACAACATGAGGGTAAAATACATGTGAATCTCAACATCCATCATGTGACCCGGTGGTTTCAGACGCTGGTGCAGGTGTGTCTGTATCCTCTGGGCCGGAGTCACGAGGTGTTCGAGAGTCCGGAGCGCTTCGAGCCGAGCCGCTGGGCCGGAGCTGAGACGGGTTCTGGAGGAGGTTTCCGCTCGCTGGCCTTCGGCTTCGGCTCCAGACAGTGTGTGGGCCGCAGGATCGCAGAGAACGAGATGCAGCTGCTGTTAATGCACGTGAGTTAACGAGCAACACGTGATCCTGATCATGACCTGGGGTAATCACAGAAATGACGATTGAGTCACAGCAAATTTTGATTCTGGCCACTCAGACCTCCTTCGCATTACGTAATCACGTTGGAAAGGTCACGCGTGACGAAGGCGGAAGTATCTCATTTTCTCCTCCAACTTCAAAATCATCCGACATCGTTGTTTTACCTTTTTTTGTAAAGGCGTTTGACTTCGTCTTTGGCGTTCACTTTGTAAACACTGGATCGGTACTTCTGCCTACATCACGCGTGACCTTTCCAACATGATTACGTAATGTGTGGAGCATCACAGAGCAGTGCAAGACGAACATTTGTGGTTAAAAAGTATATCATTTTTATTTATTTTAGAAAATAACAGATGGTTTCTCTAGATAAGACTCTTATTCCTCGTCTGGGATCATGTAGAGCTCTTTGAAGCTGCACTGAAACTGACATTTGGACCTTCAACCCGTTGAACCCCAGTGAAGTCCACTATATGGAGAAAAATCCTGGAATGTTTTCCTCAAAAACCTTCATTTCTTTTCCACTGAAGAAAGAAAGACATGAACATCTTGGATGAAAAATACCACTTCAGTCTTTCTACTTCAAAAATTTCATTTTTAATTCAGTGCGTTACTTGCCATTTCTATGTAATTATTGGTGAAATTTTTTAGCAATTTCTGAGTGGAAATTGTTTCAAAGTAAATCCCACACCATTTTTGTTTCAGGTTCAGGGACATGTTGTGCTTGAGTATATCATGTTAACTGATGATGATACATGTTTCTGTGTGTTTGTAGATTCTGAGGAACTTCAGACTGACAGTTTCATCCAGAGAAGAGCTGAACACCAAATACACACTCATACTGCAGCCCGAGTCTCCGCCCAGAATCACCTTCACCACACTCTCACATTAACAACCAATCGATCAATCAATCAATCAATCACTGCAGTCTGAGATCGACCGACACCATCAGCAGCAGCTTCATCTGCAAGCATGAATAAGTAAAAAACACTCAAATTTAACTTAAAATGTACTTCAGGATATTAAATAATGTATGTTTAAAATATGCTTTCAGTGCATTGTTACAGTGATCGTTTTAAGCAAACAGATTAAAAGATAAAATATATTTGTTACAAAGTTCAAATAAGTACAGAACTAACTGTAAGAGTATTTTTCTGAAATATGTTTCTAGAAATTATACTTAAAGTGTGTTACAAATTTTATTGTGAAAATGGGTAAAAGCATGATTTTAATATACATTTTATATATTTAAAGATGGTACAGTTCTTTGTTAGTAAAAATGCAACGCATTATTAAAAAAGGAAATATATTTGAAATGCAATAATCCTCTTTATCCCTCTGAATCAAGCCTTGATCTAGAGATGAACATTTAATACGAGTGTTTGTTCTGGATCATATGGAGAATCAATACATGATGTCAAGAATCTTCTGCTGTTAAAGTGCTGTGATTCTGACTAAATAAACATGTTTTGAAGAGCGACCGTGTGTGTGTGTGTGTGTGTGTTAAGTCCATCCCTCCGTGTTCAGATGAATCAAACGTTGACCTTGACTCATGAGTCGTATTCATCAGTCTGAGACCTTTAGGTGGCGCTGCAGACGATCGGCGTATCTTCAGACGTCTTGAGCTCCGGCTGGAGACTCCTTCAACACCGAGCTCAGGTAGGAGACGTCCGTCCGTCTTATTCTGATCTTCATGTTAGTGTGTTTATGTTGATCTCAGACTCTGAAACCTTGGAAAAACTTCTTACATAATTATTTCTTTCCTGGCCAAAGTTCATCTTTTGTTTCAGTGTTCATGAACTAAAGTGAGTCATAAGAACAGATCTGATGCTCCTCCAGATCTCAGTCTGATATAATTCAGTCATTTTCAGCAGATCATTTCGTCAGGAACAGCAGAAGTAAAACCACGTTATTGTCTGTTTTTGCACAAGTTTGTTTTTGTTCCAGTGAATCCGAGCAGCTCCAGTGTTTCTGTTTCTGCACAAAGGTTTATTTGTCCTCTAGCTACTGATTTACTACCAGCTTTAGTCACTGCAAACACTGCGACTTTATCACTGTGACTCTGTACTGATACTCCACTGATAAGAGCAAACAACATTCTGAGATGATCATCAAACTTGTGTGACTTTATCCTGAGGAACACAAAAGCAGATGTTTAGCTGGATGTTCGTGCTGCTCACGAAGAAGGATCTGAACGTTTGATGGCTTTTGTTGCTGGTGTGACACGGTGGTTCGGTGGCTGCTCAGAGGTCAAAGGTCTTCATAATCAACTCAGTATAGTGATTGAAGCTTTAAATATGAACATATGATGTTCCCACAGCAACTCAAATCTGTTGCTGTAAAACTTAAACTCCTTTTCTTTTTAAACACTTTTATCATTAACTCATTCACTACTAACTACTGCTAGTCAGAAGCAGGTGGTTTTGGAGGGACGTTTTTATTCAAAAGAGCGTTTGATTGGACAAAAGAAAAAGAAAAAATAGTATGTTTCAACTAGTAAGCATAAAAACACTGCGAAAAATGTTCTTACTCAGATATTTTCCAGTACAAATATCTAAACTTTCTTGAATCAAAATACATTTGGATAAGACATTAAATTGTTTTCTAAAAAATGTATCAAAATTAAATGAGTTTGTGTTTAAAACGAGAACAAATATCTGCCAGTGGAGTCAGAAAAATACTCTTGTTTTCCCTTTGAATTAAGTTGATTTTTGTGTCTGAATTAATTCATATAAAAATACATTTTTTTCATTTTAATTATATTTATTCACTGCAAATCTATAATTTTTTTTGCAGTTAATGCAATTAAAATTAAAATAAATTTATTTTTATGTAATTATATATTAATTCATTATTTTTATATAAAATAATTCTAACAAAAATTTGAAAAAGTATAATAACTAAACAATCAGTGTCACATGATCCTTCAGAAATCATTCTAATATGCTGATTTGCTGCTCAAGAAACAATCATGATTATTATCAATGTTGAAAACAGCTGCTTCATATTTCTGTGGGTAAAAAGAGCAAAGACACATTCATTATCCTCATGAATCCTGCAAATAAAAATGTATCAGTGTTGCAAACTTCATCAGTAAAGCAGCTCTACAGAAGACAGCAGTCATTATCAGTCTCGTTTATATCTGAATCCCTCAGATCTTGTTAATATTGTGAGAGACAAACTGAAGCACAGATGTTTGGCTCAGCAGATTCTCTGTTTATAGTGTTAAATGAGGTTCATTCATCTTTCGGCCTGGATATCTTTAGTAAGGACAAAGTCTGGATGGTCATTTTTAGAATCAGGATTGAAGTGTAAACACACACTGACCTGAACACTGGACTGAATAAAGCGCGCGCGAGAGAGAGGCGGTCAGTGCGTGCGGTGGTCAGCAGCGGTCAGGATGGGTGGTGAGTAACTTCTGCTGATCTGAAGCTTCTGATACTGATGATAAACATCTGCAGACATGATGAAGATTCTCTCACTGAGATCTGATCTAAACTATACGTGAAAATGATGCAGGGAAATTTGTTAATAAATCATCTTAACATACAGCGAGAATGATGTGTTATAAGACGATGCATGCATGTTATTTAAATATTACTGCAGGGTGGTAACAATCAATTAGTGCTGTCAAATCGATTAATCGTGATTAATCTCATATAAATGTATTGTGTGTGTGTGTGTGTATCAGCACAGCTGTGATTCGGCTGTAGATAATCACTGATATACAGCTATAACGCACCGCTACGAGTGTGATATTGTGTTTATACAACAGTTCGACGGCACGAGTGTGTAAATAAATAAGAAACAACAACGGAGTGTCTTTAAAACCCTCTTTTGTGAGGAACTACTTCCTTCCGCCACGGATTCCGCCACAGGAAACCTTGTATCTCTATATTTCCTTATTTTTGTTTTATTTTATTTTTAAAAAATCAATGCTATTGGTCACCCGTTACAAAAAAAAAGGATTTTAAAGAGCTTGTGACAAAACCTCGTAACTCCATTCGATCCTCAAACTGTCAGTCAAGCCTCATAAACCCGCCCCATCTCTATCAAGAATGAAGTGCCGCACGCAGTTGTTTGCAATGCAAAGGTAAATAAAGTGTTTGAAAAAAAAGAAATGCTCAATGCTTTGCTCAAGAAACACTATGTCTATAAAGGGTAATGTTTTATGTATTTGAAGAGCAAAGAAGAGTCTACATCTGATATTTCCCAATATGCTATGCTATAGAGGATGTAAGTTAAATATAGCCTTAATATTAAATGATCAAATTTAACATAGCACAATTCGATTTGCTCAGGAACAAGTAATAGATTAATAAGACCAAAGATTGCACATTTTATGTACCCAAAATGAAGTATATCTCATGTTTAACCACTAAAAGAGCCAGCGGCAAATCCCTGAAGCACTGGCCGAGATGAAGCTGTTCTCAGCGGGTACTCGAGCTCTGAACAGCCGCTGACGGCCTGGAGCTCACATCTCTGAAAACATCTAAAGGAATTGTAAAATAGGCACTACGATTAAATATGAGTCACATATTTCAGGTCTAAACAACTTCATTCTCGCCTAAAAACTCTTAAAACTACAGTTTGTGGTACAACAAGTGTAGTATTTGTAAAAAACGGTGGATTTGCTCAACCGCCACGACAGTCGCTTCAAGCCGAGTGATACAAACGGTGAAAAGAGTGCTGTTATCACTAAAATATCACACGACTATCAGCCAATCAGATTCGAGAACCAGAAAGAACTGTTGTATAAATATATATACACACACACACACACTCTCTCTCTCTCTGTCTGTCTCTGTTTTGTGACCTTGCTGATGTTCTTCAGTCTTTCTCTCCATCAGATGTCAGAAGTGTTTCTCGCTTTAGTGTTTTGTCACTGTCAAAATTCTGTCTCTCTTCTGTCTGTTCTGTTGTTTTCTTCTTTTCATTTGTTCGTCCTTGACAAACACTCACATGAACATCTACATCCAGTCAAGTCATGAAGAGAAATCACATCCAGATAAATCAGTAGATTGTGAATATTCAGTAATATTGATCTGACTGCACTGACACTATCAGATGAGAACTGAACTTGAACTGAATTTATCTGAATAATGACTCTATTGTCTTTTTAGAGATGCTTTACTGCAGAATTTGAATTTGTCTCATATTTGATGAAGTTTGCGTCATTGATTCTGTTATTTTCCTGTTTATCACTGTGAAGTTACTTTGAAACAATCTGTACTGTATAAAGCGCTGTAGAAATAAAGCTGAGTCGACTTGAATGATTTTATTCTGAGAGTGTGTCGTGATACGAGAGACGAGATGGAGAAAATCACTGAGACGACCATCAATTAATATTAGTATTCCAGAGAGATTTTCAATTCAATTCAATTCAATTGAAAGCATTTGTCTTTCTTTTAATTGTATAATTAATTTGCCAATTCTGCGGTTCTATTTAGGGCCACATTTCGTGGCCTGATGATTTTGTGGCATAAAATGCCCTGTAAACTCAACTAGACTAAGCTAGTGCTGCTCCAGGACTTCTCCTCCTCTCGACCTGGCCTTCTTCTGGAACACCATGACTCTGGTTTTGTCCAGGTTTACTGTCAGTGTTCATTCCTCACAGTATTGTTCCAGTGATAGGCAGCAGAACCTCTGAACAGTTTCTCCGTCTGTCTCTCAGCCCGTATCAGGCGTTACTCTGACGTCATGGCTCTGCCGGACTCATTCGTTCAGAAGCAGCAGCTAGACGCCTCGATGGCCGACACGTTCCTGGAGCATCTGTGTCTGCTGGACATCGACCAGGAGCCAATCACAGCGCGCAACACCAGCATCATCTGCACCATCGGTCAGTCACTGCAGCTACTGTAATCAGCATCATATGCAGTACATTTAATGTCATTTAGATTATAAATGTATTCATATATTTTAATATTTTCAATAAACATATTGTATTTTATATAATAAAATAATATTTTATATTTAATAACAAAAATGTAGCTCACAGTGCTTTTCCAGTGAAAGTCTGTCATGTGACTGTTTCAGGCCCCGCCTCTCGCTCCGTCACCAAACTCCAGGAGATGGTGAAGGCCGGAATGAACATCGCCAGACTCAACTTCTCTCACGGCTCTCATGAGGTCAGTGTGTGTGTGATCAGTGTTCAGAAGATGTGTGTGTGTGTGTCTTTCTACGACACATGTTCAGCATCTCACACGTCTCTCTTAGTATCACAGAGAGACGATCCGTAACATCCGTGAGGCCGTGGAGACGATGACTTCTGACCCGCTGTACTACAGGCCTGTGGCCATCGCACTGGATACCAAAGGACCGGAGATTCGCACCGGGCTAGTTAAAGGGGTACAACTCACTCTCTGACAGGGTGTGTGTGTGATTAGTGTTCAGATGGTGTGTGTGTGTGTGTGATCAGTGTTCAGGCAGTGTGTGTGTGTGTGTGTGTGATCAGTGTTCAGATGGTGTGTGTGTGTGTGATCAGTGTTCAGATTGTGTGTGTGTGTGTGTGATCAGTGTTCAGGCAGTGTGTGTGTGATTAGTGTTTAGATTGTGTGTGTGTGTGTGTGTGTGTGTGATCAGTGTTCAGATGGTGTGTGTGTGATTAGTGTTCAGATGGTGTGTGTGTGATCAGTGTTCAGATGGTGTGTGTGTGATTAGTGTTCAGATTGTGTGTGTGTGTGTGATCAGTGTTCAGATGGTGTGTGTGTGATCAGTGTTCAGATTGTGTGTGTGTGTGATCAGTGTTCAGATGGTGTGTGTGTGATCAGTGTTCAGGCAGTGTGTGTGTGATTAGTGTTCAGATTGTGTGTGTGTGTGTGTGTGTGATCAGTGTTCAGATTGTGTGTGTGTGTGTGTGTGTGATCAGTGTTCAGGCAGTGTGTGTGTGATCAGTGTTCAGATTGTGTGTGTGTGTGTGTGTGTGTGTGTGTGTGATCAGTGTTCAGGCAGTGTGTGTGTGATCAGTGTTCAGACTGTGTGTGTGTGTGTGTGTGTGTGTGTGTGTGTGTGATCAGTGTTCAGGCAGTGTGTGTGTGTGTGTGTGATCAGTGTTCAGACTGTGTGTGTGTGTGTGTGTGTGTGTGTGTGTGATCAGTGTTCAGGCAGTGTGTGTGTGATCAGTGTTCAGATTGTGTGTGTGTGTGTGTGTGTGTGTGTGTGATCAGTGTTCAGGCAGTGTGTGTGTGATTAGTGTTCAGATTGTGTGTGTGTGTGTGTGTGTGATCAGTGTTCAGACTGTGTGTGTGTGTGTGTGTGATCAGTGTTCAGGCAGTGTGTGTGTGATCAGTGTTCAGATTGTGTGTGTGTGTGTGTGTGTGTGTGATCAGTGTTCAGGCAGTGTGTGTGTGATCAGTGTTCAGACTGTGTGTGTGTGTGTGTGTGATCAGTGTTCAGGCAGTGTGTGTGTGATCAGTGTTCAGATTGTGTGTGTGTGTGTGTGTGTGTGTGTGATCAGTGTTCAGGCAGTGTGTGTGTGATCAGTGTTCAGACTGTGTGTGTGTGTGTGTGTGATTAGTGTTCAGATTGTGTGTGTGTGTGTGTGTGTGTGTGATCAGTGTTCAGACTGTGTGTGTGTGTGTGTGTGTGATCAGTGTTCAGGCAGTGTGTGTGTGATCAGTGTTCAGATTGTGTGTGTGTGTGTGTGTGTGTGTGTGATCAGTGTTCAGGCAGTGTGTGTGTGATTAGTGTTCAGATTGTGTGTGTGTGTGTGTGATCAGTGTTCAGACTGTGTGTGTGTGTGTGTGTGTGATCAGTGTTCAGGCAGTGTGTGTGTGATCAGTGTTCAGATTGTGTGTGTGTGTGTGTGTGTGTGTGTGTGTGTGTGTGTGATCAGTGTTCAGGCAGTGTGTGTGTGATCAGTGTTCAGACTGTGTGTGTGTGTGACAGTGTGTGGACGCTGAGGTGACGCTGCAGCGCGGAGCGTCGGTTCGGGTCGTGACCGCAGAGACGGAGCGTGATAAGACGGACGGGTCGGTTATCTGGTTGGATTATCCCAGCCTAACCCACGTACTCAAGAAAGGAAGTAGAATATTCATTGATGACGGGCTCCTCGCTCTCAAAGTCCTGGAGATTGGTAACAAACACCAGCTCATATTTACACGACAAATACAGTGAGCTTTGAGAAGTTGCATTGTGAGATTATTTCCATGACAGTGAAGCAAATGAACCAGTTGTTATCAGAGTCAGTCTTTTTCGCCCTGATGCCTGAGGCGTTTCTCATCTCAGGTGACACGTGGGTGGAGACTCGTGTGGAGAACGGTGGGATTCTGGGAAGTCGCAAAGGCGTGAATCTGCCTGGAGCGGAGCTGGTGAACCTGCCGGCGGTGAGCGAGCGCGACCGGTCTGACCTGCTGTTCGGCGTGGAGCAGGACGTGGACATCGTCTTCGCCTCTTTCATCCGCTCGGCCGAGGACGTGAAGGCCGTGAGGGCAGCACTCGGAGACAGAGGACGAAACATCAAAGTCATCAGCAAAGTGGAGAGCAGACAGGGCGTTCAGAAGTGAGACACACACACACCGCTCGTACTCAGCTCGCTCCCGCTCTGTCGTCTCACATCTCCTCATTTCTCTCCGCAGTTTCGAGGAGATCCTGAAGGAGAGCGATGGCGTCATGGTGGCCCGCGGTGACCTGGGCATCGAGATCCCGGCCGAGAAAGTCTTCATCGCGCAGAAGATGATGATCGGACGCTGTAATTCTGCAGGGAAACCGGTGATCTGCGCCACACAGGTGCGTCCTGAACAATTCAACTTATCGACAAAGACAATATTCAGAGCTCTTCAAAATATTTCTGGCATGAAATGATGAGAATGAACACACACGTTTGACTTGACTGAGTGTGTGTTCAGATGTTGGAGAGTATGGTGCACCATGCTCGACCCACTCGCGCAGAGAGCAGCGACGTTGCTAATGCGGTTCTGGACGGAGCCGATTGCGTCATGCTGTCTGGAGAAACGGCCAAAGGAAACTTCCCTGTTGAAGCTGTTGCCATGATGCACTCGGTGCGTGACCTCTGACCCTTCACTGGACGCCACTTTAACTCCATGTCACCCACTGTCTCACTGCCTGTGTGTGTGTGTGTTTCAGATCTGCCGTGAGGCCGAGGCGGCCATCTTTCATCAGCAGTTGTTTGAAGAGCTGCGTCGTTTGACCCCTCTGAGCTCCGACCCCACAGAGGTCACGGCCATCGGAGCCGTCGAGTCGTCCTTCAAATGCTGCGCTGGAGCCATCATCATCCTCACCACCTCCGGCAGGTACACAAATACTGTAATCTGACCCTCAGTGAACACTAATGCAGTTTTACCATTTAATATTTTTTATTTACTGTATTTTTTACACAGTTTTTTAGGAGGTTTTTGTTAGGTATTATACATGTAGCAAATTAGCTCAAAGGGCTCAAATTAATCATAACTTGTTATAATTAATTATGAATATTTGGATCAGTTAATTGGGTTAACTTGATGTAGCCAAATTCATATTACAATCAATCAGAACACTCAGTATTGAATATTTATTAACTCTAAGAAAGAATTCATGGCCACAGAAAAATAATTCTTTCTTAACATGTACAACGCTTAAAGTGTGTATCAAGACCAGGAATCGTTTAAGTGACATTAATCTGCAGGCAGAATCAGAATCGGGGAACTTATTGAGCACAATGTTTTATTAACTAAATCACGAACACAACTAATCTAAACACATACACACAATCACGCATACATGGGTAAAATGAAAAGTGAAAGTGATAGAATGAAAACAGAAACAGGTATAAGTCATTTAACCTTGAAATTCTTATTTCAAAACACCTCGTTAAATATATGATTTTTGCAGTTGAAGCAGTCTTTCTGAGAAAGGTTTTGATGGTTCCATGAGTCGATGGTGTTGAAGTTACAATCAATTTCTTCTGCGTTGAATGAATAAATGATGACGAACTTGCGCGGTTAGTTTGATTCTGTTTTGGTCGGGAAGTTACACATGGCTGGCCAGCGACCTCACAGTCTGACCGGTCCAACACGCTCAGCAACCCGGAGAAGAAGGAAGAGAGGGGACGGTCACTCCGACAGTGCCTCTATGTGGAGATCACTCCCCCAGAGTTTGGCTTGCCCAATGAGAAAGGTGCAATCTTCCAGCGGGAACATTCCTTTGTTTGGAAGCTGACTCATTTGCATGATGGGAATAAGATGGCAGTGTCCCTTTATGCTCTGGTTAATGTAACAAGCATTCACTGCATGCTATAAGGAGGTGATGTACACATAAGTGTGAGTCGTTAAATGAGCATTAGTTCGATAGGTGAGGTTACATTAACTAGCAGTTCTATCATAAAGCATGCATAAAATCATATCCAATGCCCTTTTTATTAATGTGGATGTCATGGTGTCTGTTTAGGACAGTGTTTTTAGATTGTGTCTCTCTCTGTCTGTCATGCAGGTCGGCTCTTTTATTATCTCGATATCGTCCTCGCTGTCCGATCATTGCCGTGACGCGTAATGTTCAGGTGGCCCGTCAATCACAGCTGCTCCGCGGCGTTTTCCCCGCCCTGTTCCCAACTCCGCCCGCTGAGGTCTGGGCTGATGATGTGGACAGCCGTGTGACGTTTGGAATGGACATTGGTGAGTGTGAGCGAGCCGCAAGGTGTGTGTGTGTGTGTGTTAAATGATTAGTTCGCTTCAGAATTCACATTTCCTGATGATTCACTCACCTCCATGTCATCCAAGATGTTCATGTCTTTCTTTCTTCAGTGGAAAAGAAATGAAGGATTTTGAGGAAAACATTCCAGGATTTTTCTCCATATAGTGGACTTCACTGGGGTTCAACGGGTTGAAGGTCCAAATGTCAGTTTCAGTGCAGCTTCAAAGAGCTCTACATGATCCCAGACGAGGAATAAGAGTCTTATCTAGAGAAACCATCGGACATTTTCTAAACAAAATACTTTTTAACCACAAATGCTCGTCTTGCTCTGCTCTGTGATGCTCCACTATATGGAGAAAAATCCTGGAATGTTTTCCTCAAAAACCTTCATTTCTTTTCCACTGAAGAAAAAAAGACAAGAACATCTTGGATGACATGGAGGAGAGTAAATTATCAGGAAAATTTCATTCAGAAGTGAACTAATCCTTTAATGTCTGTCTCTCTGCAGGTAAAGCACGGGGTTTCTTCAGTTCGGGTGATATGGTGATTGTGGTCACCGGTTGGAGTCCCGGTTCAGGACACACCAACATCATGAGGGCGGTGACTGCGCCCTGACCCCGAGTCTCTGATTCGCCAGAGTCTGTGATTGACAGGCCCATGCTAATTAACCCAGTGTTGCGTCAGTGTTGATTTCTGCTTGTGCTGCTCTTCCAACCATCATATGTGTATCATTTCTATAGCAATAAAATGAAATGAGTCATATGTGCTGTCTTTATTTTCCCGTGATGAAAACTGCTAATTACCTTCAGTGTTTGTCCTCATGCGGAGAGCGGCACACGCGTGTGAGGGACGCTTCAGAAACCTGCTCCATTCACACTTCCTACTGCTGCTTTTATGTTGTTTTTATGTAGTCATGCACTAGTCAGATGTCTTTCGGACTGTATTTCGCAGCATCATATTGCAACGGTCAAAGCTGGTCTGTGATCAAACAAGTTGCAACCATCGTTATTCACATTTATCAATAACTATATCTGCAATATTATAGTCAGTAGAGCAGGAAACACTCATCACGATGGTGAAGCTTTTACAAATCACACTGAGACTTTATCCAAAAAATCAGATTTGAATGGTTTCATCATGTTCATCAAGGCAACTCAATATTATTTATACTGCACTTTTCACAATACACTTTGTTTCAAAGCATGTTTATAGAAATTTTTATTCATTTTCATGCCTTTTAGTTGCATTTAGCAAAGTAAAGCTGTGCAATAACAAAGTTTACATTTTGCATTTGTAACCACCTGCTCTAAGCGGGACTCGAACCCAGATCCGCCGGCATGGGAGGCTCTAACAGGGAGTTTAAATCCATTACTCAATAATACAAATAACCAAGTAGTTGAGATCTGCTATATATCCAACTTTATATATGTGACATATATAGAGAGTCACTGTGAAAGTAAGGCTTTATAAATTGTGAATGAGTGGTTGCATGTATATAAACCCTCCTCTGATGAACTCATGTTTGCAGGAGACACTTGCATTTCCTTCAATCCTTGATTATTTATTAACAGTACAGATCTGAATATGAGCCTGTGTTTGTGTATCTGGCTCTCATTATGATTTTGAATTTCCTAATTGGCTTTAGCTGTTCAGTGTCTCAGAAACAGACACCAGTGACTGTCATCTGTCTCTCTCCTCCCATCTCTGTGCCGTCACTGTGACGCGCCTGCGACGCGCGCTCATACCTGAGCCGCAGGAGTGTGGACTGTGAGCCGGTCGGGCACGCGGGTGACAGGGAAGATGATGATGATGCTGATGCTGCCATGGCAACAGACCTTCATGCGCTCGCACATTGATTTCATATTTATTTAACACCACTTTCGTCCTTGCCGTCAAGAGGCATCCGGAATATGACCGTGTGAAGCTCAACAAGTGAAAGTGATGAGTGTGAGCCGCGACGCGCCCTGGATAAATGCCTGATAAACGCGCGTTTAAAGGAGGCGGGAGAATATCTGACAGCAGCTCCCTTTATTTTCTCATCTGTTGCGCATCAGTCTGATGATGATGATGATGATGGTGCGCCTTCACGCTTCTGCTGACTGACCGGTGTGTGTGATTGACAGATGAATGTCTTGTATCTGTGCTGCTCCTTCACATTCGTTTTTATATAAGCGCGTCTGTTGAGCGCACGGCTCGAGACATCACCGTGACAACCGGGGAAGAGAATCACCGCGACCGCTCGGAGATGCTGGCCGGTGTCGGAGCGCTTCGGAGCGCCTGGGCCTCAAGGACACGCGGGAGGAGAAATGAGGAGAAATGACGGACGGCGCGTGAAGACGAGCGCGTCAAGGGCGAAGGGAGCGTCACTGACGCGCGTTTATTCAAGGGCGTTCGAACACGATGAGGAGCCGTCGGAGGGCAGCGCGGCGGGGCGGAGGAAGCGTGAAGGAGAATCCGGCGTTTTACCGGCACTGAGGTCAAACTGACCGTGAGCTCGTTATTCAGACCTGCGTTTATCTGACAGGAGAGTAACAACAGGTCAGTGTGTGTGTGTGTGTGTGTGTGTGTTTGTGTGTGTGTGTGTGTGTGTGAGCGCGTGCGTGCGCGCGCGCTCTCGCTGCTCTTTGGCACTGGCATGGATGGTGGCACAGCGGGCACCGGGGCTTCCGCGGGCACGGACCCTCGGCCCGCCCGGAACGGCGACTCTAAGCGGCGCAGTAAGAGCAGCCTGCCGTCTCCCGGTTACCGCCTCTCCCAGGCGTCTCTGGAGGGCGATCGTGGGGAGCCGCTGCCCGGGCGGCGCCGCCTTTCCATCATGAGCTCCACGCGTGACAACGGCCCGTTCCGCCCCGGCACGGCGGCCGGAACCCCGACCACACCTCTGCCGCTGCCGCTCCCCCACGCCGGCTCCGCCCCGCCCACCGTGCAGCGTTCCGTGGGCTTCGCCGCCTCCCGAGCCGCTCTGGCATCCACCTCCTCCTCCACCGGCACCGGGATGGTCGTGGTGGCCGCCACCGGACCCGAGACCACCACGACCACGGCGGCCGGGAGCCCGGAGGCCGGCCCGGGTCTGGACGGTGAGGACTACAGCTACTCGAACCAGTCCACCTTCATTCAGAGGCAGTTCGGAGCCATGCTGCAGCCCGGCGTCAACAAGTTCTCGCTTCGCATGTTCGGCAGCCACAAGGCCGTGGCGCTGGAGCAGGAGAGGCTCAAATCGGCCGGAGTCTGGATCATACACCCCTACAGCGACTTCAGGTACACACACACACACACACAGATTCACATGTCAACAGGAATGTTTTTTTTAAAGAGTCCATTTAAAACAGCTGTTTTCTATGTGAATATATAGTAAAGTGTTATTTATTCCTGAATTTTCAGCATCATTACTCCAGTCTTCAGTGTCACATGATCCTTCAGAAATCATTCTAATATGATGATTTGCTGCTCAAGAAACATTTCTGATTATTATCAATGTTGAACATCTGCTTAAAGGGATAGTTCACCCAAAAAACAAAACTCTGTCATCATTTACTCGCCCTCATGTCGTTCCAAACCTGTTGATTTCTTCTGTGGAACATAAAATATAATGTTAGTTTTCCATAAGTTGTCCATACAATGAAAGTCCAACCAATTCTTTGGTTTCCAGCGTTCTTTAAAATTTCTTCTTTTCTGTCCCACTGTAGAAAGAAAGTCATAGAGGTTTGAATGATATGAGGGTGAGTAAATGATGACAGAATGATGATAGTGATCAAAATAAATGACAATGACTCATAACTCATGGACATCTCTTACCGTCAGCAAAAAGTCATTGTTATTTCGGTGAAGTTGAGATGTGCTTCATCATCTGTGTCGTTGATGTCAGACATTCTAATGATCTATAATGTAAACAGCAAAATGTAAACGTTTTAACTGCAGTGGATGAGTGACAGGTGAGCAGACGCTGCAGTCACATGTATTTCTGACTGACTCTGAATGTGGTTTTGTGATCAGATGACAGTGTTTTGTACCCTGTTCACACCTGTCTGCCTCTGAACAGATGTTATTACAAGCTGGAAACAGACAGAGAGACAGAGACCAGACTAAGTGAATCACAGATACAGCAGACACACAGACAGACAGGAACATGGTTTGTTGTGTCTGACTCTGAACGGAGCTTTAGTGTGCAAAGAACAATCAACACAATGAGATGATTCCATGCGAATTTCAGGATTAGATTCAGTTGTATTCAAACTTGCATTAGCAGTAGATGTTGTGTGTTCAGTTTTCTCTGGCTTTGACACAAACTGTTGAGCGAGGTGATTGGTTGCACCTTCGCTGCCTGGGCTCATGTGTGTAATCCAATGAAACCTGTAACTCTAAATATAGCTGCAGTTTCCCACTTGAGAATTCCCAAAACACACACTGAGGCTTTTTCATCAAGTTTAAAGTCAGAGTCCATTATTACACCCAGATTTTTAACATTGGGTTTAGCTTAAGGAAGTAGATAGCCTACATCAATGTTAGGGGCCTTGTGAGCACTATTCAGGCCAAATATCATAACTTCAGTTTAACTCTCATTAAAATGTGAGAAATTTAGTGCCATCCAAGCTTTAATATCCTAGAGGCAGTCCAACTATAGTTTTAAAGGGTGTGTCATCTGCATAACAATGAAATGAATTACCATACTTACTAAAAATTGTCCCTAATGGGAGCATGTACAGAAAAACCGCATTGGGCCCAGAATAGAGCCCTGAGGGACACCACAAGGAAGAGGCGCCAACAGGGACACAAAGTCACCAGGGCGGACAGAACATTTTCTGTCAGATAGATAGGACCTAAACCACTCCAGGACAATGCCTTTGATACCAACGGAATGGTCCAGCCGAGAGATCAGGATATTGTGATCAACGGTGTCAAATGCAGCTGTCAGGTTGAAAAGCATAAGAATGGCAGAATCTCAGGAGTCTGTGACCAATAAGAGATCAACATTTTTTAAAAGTGCATCGAAGGGCTTTAAAACCAGACTGAAATACCTTTAAAACTCCATTTGAATCTGAAAAAGTTTGCAGCTGTATACATGCAACTTTCTCCTATATTTTATAAAGAAAAAGGGAGTTCAGAAATTGGAGAAAAATCGGAAAGAACTGTGGTGGCAAAATTAGATTTTGGTTGAACCACCGGAGGTCAAACTGCTATTAATAGTTCCTTGGATTATAGGCTCTAAAGTTTCACTAGATCGACTACATCTGTGGGACAGGAGGATGGTTTCAATTGATCAATAACATCTTTCAAAAAAGAAAGAGGCACAGGTTCAAACTGTTCTATGCTCGACATCTGAATATGCATATGAGCATAATTAGTCTGTCTGCTGTCAGAAATGAGCATGGATCAAATATTCATAATGTGATGCATTATTCATCCAATGTATGCATAATGCATAATTCAATCAGTTACGATTTCAATTACGTTAAACTGAGACTATGAATAAAGAAACGAGGCAGAGAAAGTCTGTCAGTCAGACGGACAGACGGTGCAGGGCTGATGGGAAACTGCTGCTGCAGATTATGAGCAGATTATTACTGATCGCACACCTGCATGTGTGTGTGACGCCGAGCCTCAGACCTGCTCTAGTGTCCTAGTTTCTCCATCAGGATGCTTCTGTTATTTTACATTCTCATTTACGCTAGAATGCCATTGCAGGACACAGATGATGTCTGACGTGCTCAGCTGGACTCGTGCATTACGGTATTATCTCTCCATGCAGCTCTGCATCTCTCATAGGGAGATGATCAATAATATTGATCTCATAACCGCAGACAGAGATAATCAGACACTTACAGACTTACAGAGATCCTACAGCTGCGTCCAAAATCACATACTTTCTGAGTACGTACTTCTTTTGATTAAAGTTACCATGAAATCAAAACTGACGATTCTTATTTTATAGTATTTATTCCAAATGTTTTATCGGTACACATCATTATTGTTTTAAATTCATGTTTCTCATAACCTTGAATCAGAATAACTTCCCCTCCTTTTTGCTGCATCTCTTCTCTTCTCTGATGACGAGGGCGGGGCAACCTGTCACTCACATGAGATCCACCAATAGCAAACCACAACCATCCAATCAATTCCCCACAGACAAAATCAAGCCCCGCCCTACATTTGTTCTTGTTCCAGAAGCGTTTCACTCTATATACGTCACAATAGAGAAGAAAAGATGAATGCAACCTTATCGCCTCTTGATTAAGAGTATAGCCTTCATTTTTGACTGTGTAGAGAAATGTATTCGGACGCATGTTAATGTAGTCGCTCAAACCGTCTGTCTGCAGGTTTTATTGGGATCTCCTCATGCTGCTGCTGATGGTGGGAAACCTCATCATCCTCCCAGTGGGAATCACGTTCTTTAAGGACGAGAACACGCCTCCGTGGATCATCTTCAATGTGGTGTCGGACACGCTCTTCCTGGTGGACCTGGTGCTGAACTTCCGTACCGGGATCGTGAAAGAGGACAGTACAGAGATCCTGCTGGACCCGAAGGCCATCCGCCAGCGCTACCTGAAGAGCTGGTTCCTCGTGGACTTCGTGTCTTCGATCCCGGTGGATTATATCTTCCTGATGGTGGACCTGGAAGCTCGACTGGACTCAGAGGTAGAGGAATAAAGTCTGTCTGTCTCTCATTGAGACATCATGTAACATCAGAGCTGAAAGCTTCCTCTTCATTGTAACAAGAACTTGAGTTGAAACGTTTATTCAGAAATCTGTGCAGCAGTTCAGCCAAAACGATCATTCTGTCATCATTTACTCGCTCTCATGTTGTTCAAACCTGTTTGACTTTCTTTCTTCAATGAAACACAAAAGAAGATATTTTAGGAAACTAAGTGTTTTTTTTTTTGTTTGTTTGTTTGTTTTTTGTCCATGCAGTGAAAGTCAATGGGATCCAATGTTGTTTTGTTCCCAATGTTGTTCAAAATATCTTTTTATGTCCCATTAATTAGCTTTTCTGCATCAGAAAAAGATAACGTTCCGTAGCTTAGTGATGTTTCTGAGGTGGAATAGGGCTTTTTTGTATCATATGAAATATGATTTTTGAAAGACAAGTTGTTGTCTAATATAGCACCCAGGTCTTTAACTGTAGAGGATGAAGTAACAGTACATTCTTCTAGATGCAAATTACTGGTCATGCAATATTTTATATCTCTAACATACTCTGTCAACTTGGATAATTTGGAGATTTCATCTGGTCATGATAAAATATATATCTAAGTATCATCAGCATAACAGCGGAAACTACCGTAATTATATGTTTTCTAATAATATTGAAAATAGCAGAGGGCTTAACACAGAACCTTGAGGCACTTCATAATTTACTGACGTTAATTTGGATAATTCCCTGTTTAAATAAACAAAATGGAAATGGTCTGATAGGTACGATCTAAACCACCTTAATGCCTGTTCCTGAATAGGGTTAGATATAAACTTAGAATTGTGAGAAAAAATGTCAGAATTGTGAGATAAACATCACAATTACCGTTATTTTTTTTTTTTTTAATTTTGTGGCGAAAACAAGCTTCTATAAGAAAGTCACACAGGTGTGAATGAAATGAGGGCGAGTAAATGATCATTTTTGGGTGAACTTACCCTTTAACAAAGAAGTGACCCATGGTCAAGTTAAGTCAGCTTTACAGCGCTTTATACAGTACAGATTGTTTCAAAGCAGCTTCACAGTAATAAACAGAAAAATAACAGAATCAATGATGCAAACTTCACCAGATACGAGACAAATTTAGATTCAGGAGTAAAGCAACTCTACAGAAGACAAGAGAGTCATTATTCAGATCAAGTTCTGTTCTCATCTGATAGTGTCAGTGCAGTCAGATCGATTTCAAACCTGAACTTTATCCAACATAAACTAGTCAGTAAATGTATGCAGGTGTACTGGTGTAAACATGTGTGTTTGGCTCTTTCCCGCAGGTGTACCGGACGGCTCGAGCGCTGCGGATCGTTCGGTTCACCAAGATCCTGAGCCTGCTGCGGCTGCTGCGTCTGTCCCGACTCATACGGTACATCCACCAGTGGGAGGAGGTGAGATCAGTATATTGTTGGAGTCGTGGTTCGGGACATGTTGAGTCACGGTTCTCTCATGATCCCGTGCCGTCTCTCCTGTCGCTCTGGGTGATTAATGCAGTTTATTTTCAATTACCATTTTGGCTTCCAATGATTCTGAAAACAAGATAACCAAGATAAATGGTTATTGTGCTGCATTCTGTTTCACAGTGATGCTCTCATAATGTCTAGTGTTATAAAGTTTATACTTTGCATGAGTTTTTAATCTTTACCAGTTTAAATGTCTAAGTGATTTTAAACCACTCAATCATTTTATATGTAATTCATACAATAAAGACCATGCAATGTTTTGTTTTTGCATTTAATGACTTTATTCAGTTTCTGTAGTATAGATATATCTGGAAAAAAATAAAGCACTGTTTATTTGATTTGTATCTTTGTTTTGTTGTATTTACAGTAGTGGCCAAAAGTGACGTCTGGAGGGGATGTTTGTTTTTAATGACCCTGCAAGTTCGATTAAACCATCAAAATATGAGGAAAATATTTTATATTTTTTAAATATTTTAAATATGAGGGAAGAACAAAACACTAAACTTGATGAAGGTATTTATCTGACAGAATTATTTGGCAAACTACAGCTACAGGTGTATGAATAAAAATGCATAGAAAATCAAAAAGCTCAGGAAAAAACAAACATTGTTATTAATATTTTGTTGGTTCTCTCTTGTTTTTGCATGTATTCATAATTTCTGGACAAAAATGATGTCAGCACAATTTGTCACGTTTCATTGTGTTATCAAATAAAACTCAAGTACAACTACATAATATGATTACAAAATCTTTAACATATTTCTAATAATATTTGAATAAAGTGTGAAGATGTCAATTTTCCTCTGCCGGACATCACTTTTGCCCACTACTGTATTTGTCCTATTGCTCGTCATTAGTTCTTTTTTATTGCTTGTTTTAAGTAAGCATGAGATCTTTTTACTTGCATTAGTTTGGCTAGTATTAGATTTTGCTGTGATATCAAGAATATTGTGAAATTTTACTGGCATCTAAAGTTTTGCAATGGTAATTATGGAAGCTTGTTTCCGCCAAGGAATGAAATAAAAAAAGGTACAATAATTGCAACTTTTCATCTCACAATTCTGAGTTCATAAATCGCAAATCTGACTTTTTTCTTAGAATTGAGAGAAAAAAGTCAGAGTTGTGAGATAAAAAGTCGCAATTACCAATTTTATTATTTATTTATTTATTTTCAATGCTGGAAACAAGCTTCCATAGGTAACAAAACATCCTTATTTCCAGCAAAAAAATTAAATATAACAATATTGTGAAATTAAATTTGGTTATATTTCTCACCTCTATTATGATGTTTCCAAAATCATTGAGTAATTGCCTCAATACTGACCAAAATAATCATAACTTTTGCTATAGTCAAGCATTTTAAATAAGAGTGATTATAAGAGTGTGTGTGTTTCCCACAGATCTTCCACATGACCTATGACCTGGCCAGCGCGATGGTGCGGATCGTCAATCTGATCGGCATGATGCTTCTGTTGTGTCACTGGGACGGATGTCTGCAGTTCCTGGTGCCGATGCTGCAGGACTTCCCACTGGACTGCTGGGTCTCCAAGAACAACATGGTGGTGAGGAAGACTTTCTGATCCGCAGTGCTGGAAAAATAATGACTGTTTTCACACAGGTTTCACAAACACTATCCCAGCTAACAGGAAACGTTCTGGCAAGGTTCTTTCAAAGTTATGAACAAACGTTCTTCCATTAACGTTAATGGAACGTTCATTCAAAGTAATCTGGTCTTTAATAATGTTCTCAAAACATTAGCACAAAAACATTATTTATACATTGTTCATGGAACGTTTTAGTTCGTCTAATGTTTTTTTAAATGTTGCTACTTGTTTCAGAACTTTCAGAGAACATTCAAAATAACGTTACCAAGAATGATTAAAATGGAATGTTCTCTTAATGTTCATATAACCAAGAAACGTTTTTAAAACATTTTAAAAACTTTTTGTTTTGAACATTCAGAATGTGTTAAAGTGTAATATGAACGTTAGCAAAACATTCTTAGAACATGTTTTGTGAGCTGGGATAGTCCCGCCCTAAACATGCGATTGTCGGGACACTCAGTCGAACAGATCAGTGTTCTGAAAGAGTCACAGCATTTCACGAGCTGCTAAAACACTGTCATCACAGCATGAACAGTGGATTAGTCTGGTGTCAGTGTGTGTGTGTGTGTGTGTGTGTTTAAGATATTTGCATATCAAAGATCAATTTGAAGTCAGCATGTTTAACTGAAAGTTAAGCCAGATTCATGCCAATGAGTGTGCGTGTGTGTGTGTGTGTGCGCGCGTGTGGATAACAGTGTCAACAGCCTAATGCATGGAAATGTAAATATGAATTTGTAAGATGATCTTTTCTTTGTTTTGAGTTCTGTTGCAATTTGAAAATCCAGAGTTGCCTCAGACAGCATCAGAGACAAAGTCAAACACTCAAGCGGCTCAATGATGCTGCCTCATTTCAGCCCAAATCTGATGCAGCATCACAATAATGTTCACTCATCATGTTCCCTCAAAAGGCTGCTGTCTCTGTAGACTGTGAGGAAGCTTGTATTATTCTGCCCATGTCAGAATTACCATAATTATGAGACGACTAGTCAGAATTCTGAAGTCTGAGCTGTTGAGCTCGTCCTTGGACTTAGAAGTGATTTGTTTCTATGGCAACGCTCACTCTAAAGGTCATGATGGATTCATGCTGACGGCAGGAAAAGCTTCATCTCTACAGTAATTCACATCTGCTTTAGTTCCTGTACTAATCAAATTCATACTTTAGACCTGTCGTTGTGTACTATAGACCTTTAGACCTGTCGTTTGTTGAGGAGCTGTGCCACTAGCTGTTGTGTCGATGAGGCCTTCACAATGGATGATCTAGTTGACTCAATCTCTGCTGATACTTCAGGGCTGCGTTGTGGTCGTGTCAAGGCGCCGGTCCTCGGTCTCACCTGGATACGGCCCGGATCTGGTTGACTACGGTAAACCTCGGGATAAACAGAAAGACTAATATTAGCGTAGATGCCATTCTTCTTCTGATGTAACGAGTACATCTGGTGTTATAGGAAGTGTTCCCGGTTCCGGCTGACCTAATTTTTGCAGCCTAATAATCCTTTAACGGATTTGAAAATATAAATTGATAATGTGTTATGTGTATGCCAGGTTAAAGAGATGCGTTTTTAGTCTAGATTTAAACTGACAGAGTGTGTCTGCTTCCCGAACAATGCTAGGAAGATTGTTCCAGAGTTTAGGTGCCAGATAGGAGAAGGATCTACCGCCTGCGGTTGATTTTGATATTCTAGGTATTATCAGCTGGCCTGAATTCTGAGATCGCAATAGACGTGAAGGACTATAATGCTTTAAGAGCTCGCTCAGGTACTGGGGAGCTAAACCATTTAGTGCTTTGTAAGTAATTAGCAAGATTTTAAAATCTATACGATGTTTAATAGGAAGCCAATGCAGTGTTGACAGAACTGGGCTAATATGGTCATACTTCCTAGTTCTAGTAAGAACTCTAGCTGCTGCATTTTGTACGAGCTGTAGTTTATTTATCAGGCGAGCGGAACAACCACCCAGTAGAGCATTACAGTAATCTAACCTTGAGGTCATGAACGCATGAACTAACTGTTCTGCATTTTTCATTGAGAGCATATGTTGTAGTTTAGATATATTTTTAAGATGGAAGAATGCGGTTTTACAGATGCTAGAAACATGGCCTTCAAATGAAAGATTGGTATCAAAGAGCACACCCAGGTTCCTAACTGACGATGAAGACTTAACAGAGCAGCCATCAAGTGTTAGACAGTATTTTAGGTTATTACGTGAAGAAGTTTTTGGTCCAAAAATTAGAATCTCTGTTTTTTCTGAATTTAGAAGTAGGAAATTACTGGTCATCCAATTTTTTATATCAGCTATGCATTCTGTTAATTTTGTGAATTCGTAAGTTTCGTCAGGGCGCGAAGAAATATAGAGCTGAGTATCATCAGCGTAACAGTGAAAACTAACGGCATGCTTCCTAATGATATCTCCCAAGGGTAGCATGTACAGAGTGAAAAGCAACGGTCCTAGTACTGAGCCTTGAGGTACTCCATATTGAACCTGTGATCGATATGACCTCTCTTCGTTTACTACTACAAACTGATAACGGTCAGATAAGTATGATTTAAACCATGACAATGCAGTTCCACTAATGCCAACATAATTTTCGAGTCTATTTAAAAGAATGTTGTGATCGATAGTGTCAAATGCAGCACTAAGATCCAGTAACACTAATAGAGAGATACAACCACGATCTGATGATAAGAGCAAATCATTAGTAACTCTAATGAGAGCAGTCTCAGTACTATGGTACGGTCTAAAACCTGACTGGAAATCCTCACAGATACTATTTCTGTCTAAAAAGGAACATAGTTGTGATGATACTGCCTTTTCTAGTATTTTTGTCAGAAAAGTGAGATTTGAGATCGGCCTGTAATTGACTAATTCTCTAGGATCAAGTTGTGGTTTTTTAATAAGAGGTTTAATAATAGCCAGTTTAAAACTTTTTGGTACGTATCCTAGTGATAAAGATGAATTGACGATATTAAGAAGAGGATCTATGACCTCTGGAAGCATCTCTTTCAATAGCTTAGTCGGTATAGGGTCTAACATACATGTTGTTGATTTTGATGATTTAATAAGTTTAGACAATTCTTCCTTTCCTAAAGCAGTAAATGAATTTAATTTTTCCTCAGGGACACTACAATGCACTGTCTGACGCGATACTGTAGTAGACGGTTGCATGGTTATAATTTTTTCTCTAATATTATCAATCTTACAAGTAAAGAAGTTCATAAAGTCATTACTGCTGTGCTCTTTGGAAACATCAGAAGTTGAAGCTTTATTTCTTGTTAATTTAGCCACTGTATCAAATAAATACCTAGGGTTGTGCTTATTTTCTTCTAAAAGTTTTGAAAAATAGGCAGATCTAGCAGTTTTTAAGGCCTTTCTGTACTCAATCATTCTCTCTCTCCACGAAATGCGAAGAACTTCTAGTTTTGTTTTCTTCCAGCTGCTCTCCATTTTTCTGGCTGCTACCTTTAGGGCCCGAGTGTGCTCATCGTACCATGGCGTTTGATTAATTTTCTTAATCTTTTTTAAACGCAAAGGAGCAACTGAGTCTAATGTGCTGGAAAAGACAGAGGCAATAGTTTCTGTTTCAACATCGAGGTCTTCTAAGCTGTCTGGTATACTAAGGCGATGAAACTGATCAGGAAGATTATTTAGAAAGCGATCTTTAGTGGTAGAAGTGATGGTTCTACCATATTTATGGCAGGGAGCCAGTTTAGCTGCCTTGACTAAATGTAGTATACACGAGACTAGATAATGATCTGAGATGTCGTCACTCTGCTGCAGAATTTCAACGGCATCAATATCGATTCCATGTGACAATATTAGATCTAAAGTATGATTACGACAATGAGTGGGTCCTGACACGTGTTGTCTAACACCAACAGAGTTTAGAATGTCTGTAAATGCCAATCCCAATGAGTCTTTTTTATTATCTACATGGATATTAAAATCACCAACAACAAGGACTTTATCTGCAGCTAGTACTAACTCTGAAAGAAAATCAGCAAATTCTTTGATAAAGTCTGTATGGTGCCCTGGTGGCCTGTATACAGTAGCCAGCACAAATGTCAACTTACATAATGTTACGTAAAGCACCATCACTTCGAAGGAATTATATTTGGAAGACTTTTGACTAATACTGTAAATATTACTATAAATTACAGCAACACCTCCCCCTTTGCCTTTCTGACGAGGATTGTGTCGATAATCATAACCTTGTGGGCTAGACTCATTTAAAGTAATGTAATCATCTGGTTTTAGCCAAGTTTCTGTCAAACACAGCACATCTAGATTATTGTCTGTGATAATATCATTTACAATAAGTGCTTTTGAAGAAAGGGATCTAATATTTAACAACCCAAGCTTTATCATTTGTTTATCATTTTTATCTCTATTTTTTATTTGTTGAACATCAATTAAATTTTTACCATTAAATGGGTTTGGAAGTTTTTTGTTTTTACTAATTCGGGGTACAGACACAGTCTCTATGTGATAATATCTAGGTGTAAGAGTTTCTATGTGTTGGGAATTATCTGACTTCTGCAACGTGAGGCAGCTAGCAGACGGTCGGTTTAGCCAGTCTGTCTGCTTCCTGACCTGGGCCCCAGTTTGTCATGTTTTAGTTCTAAGACTATGTGCCATATTACTAGAGAGAAGAGCAGCACCATCCCGGGAGGGATGAATACCATCTCTTTTCAACAGGTCAGGTCTGCCCCAAAAACTTTTCCAATTGTCTATGAAACCTGTATTATTCTGCGGACACCACTTAGACAGCCAGCCATTGAGTGATGATAATCTGTTAACTATCTCATCACTCCGATGAACAGAAAGAGGGCCAGAGCAAATTACTTCTTCTGACATTGTACTTGCAAGTTCAAACACCTCTTTAATGTTAATTTTAGTGATCTCCGACTGCCGAAGTCGAACATCATTAGTGCCGACGTGAATAATAATTTTAGTGTATTTACGATTAGCATTAGTCAGCACTTTTAAATTTGCTTTGATGTCAGGTGCTCTGGCTCCCGGCAAACATGTGACTATGGTGGCTGGTGTCTCTATTTTCACGTTCCGTGTAATAGAATCGCCAATAACTAGGGCACTTTCAACAGGATTCTCAGTGGGTGCGTCACTGAGTGGGGAGAACCTGTTTGATGTTCTAATTGGAATGGAAGAGTGGTGTTTTCCGCGGCTAGGCCGCCTCACCGTTACCCAACTGCCCTGCTGCGCGGGCTCTACAGCCGGAACCGAACAATGTACAGAGTTCCAAAACAGTATCTAAAGCCCTTGCATTCTTACTATCCTCGATTAAAGTTTGGATGCGTGTCTCTAATTCTGAGATTCTCTCTGTCAGCCTGACTATTTCCCTACATTTATGACACGTAAATCCCTCATCGCTGACAGAGAGAGCTATACTGAACATGTGGCATATGGAACACGACACGATACAGGGAAAGGATGACATGACTCACCGTGTTTGTAGACTGATCCGAGTTACCACAGCTGTTTGATGAACGCGTTGAAAAAGGAGCGCGCGAGAGACTGCGAGATGCAAACATGTTGTAACAGCGATTTAGATTCAAAGATTACAAGCTAGCGACGTCAGATTAATGTGGTAGGCAATATTATATAAGGTAATGATAATATAAGCAACAATGAACAAAAGTAAGAGATTCAAAACAAAGCTATACGGAGTTACAGACACAGACCACTCTGAGCAGCAAGGCAGAGAGAGTGTGTGTAAGAGGAGGAAGAGTGTGTGTAAGAGGAGGACAAGTATGCGTAAGTGGAGGAAGAGTATGAGTAAGAGGAGGAAGAGTGTGTGTAAGAGGAGGAAGAGTGTGTGTAAGAGGAGGACAAGTATGCGTAAGTGGAGGAAGAGTATGAGTAAGAGGAGGAAGAGTGTGTGTAAGAGGAGGAAGAGTGTGTGTAAGAAGAGGACAAGTATGCGTAAGTGGAGGAAGAGTATGAGTAAGAGGAGGAAGAGTGTGTGTAAGAGGAGGAAGAGTGTGTGTAAGAGGAGGAAGAGTGTGTGTAAGAAGAGGACAAGTATGCGTAAGTGGAGGAAGAGTATGAGTAAGAGGAGGAAGAGTGTGTGTAAGAGGAGGAAGAGTGTGTGTAAGAGGAGAACGAGTGTGTGTGTAAGAGGAGGAAGAGTGTGTGTAAGAGGAGGAAGAGTGTGTGTAAGAGGAGAACGAGTGTGTGTAAGAGGAGGAAGAGTGTGTGTAAGAGGAGGAAGAGTATGAGTAAGAGGAGGAAGAGTGTGTGTAAGAGGAGGAAGAGTGTGTGTAAGAAGAGGACAAGTATGCGTAAGTGGAGGAAGAGTATGAGTAAGAGGAGGAAGAGTGTGTGTAAGAGGAGAACGAGTGTGTGTGTGTAAGAGGAGGAAGAGTGTGTGTAAGAGGAGAACGAGTGTGTGTGTGTAAGAGGAGGAAGAGTGTGTGTAAGAGGAGGAAGAGTGTGTGTAAGAGGAGGAAGAGTGTGTGTAAGAAGAGGAAGAGTATGAGTAAGAGGAGGAAGAGTGTGTGTAAGAGGAGAACGAGTGTGTGTAAGAGGAGGAAGAGCATGAGTAAGAGGAGGAAGAGTGTGTGTAAGAGGAGGAAGAGTGTGTGTAAGAGGAGGAAGAGCATGAGTAAGAGGAGGAAGAGTGTGTGTAAGAGGAGGAAGAGTGTGTGTAAGAGGAGAACGAGTGTGTGTAAGAGGAGGAAGAGTGTAAGAGGAGGACAAGTATGCGTAAGTGGAGGAAGAGTGTGTGTAAGAGGAAGAAGGGTGTGTGTAAGAGGAGAACGAGTGTGTGTAAGAGGAGGAAGAGTGTGTGTAAGTGGAGGAAGAGTGTGTGTAAGAGGAGAACAAGTGTGTGTAAGAGGAGGAAGAGTATGAGTAAGAGGAGGAAGAGTATGTGTAAGAGGAGAACAAGTGTGTGTAAGAGGAGGAAGAGTGTGTGTAAGTGGAGGAAGAGTATGAGTAAGAGGAGGAAGAGTGTGTGTAAGAGGAGAACAAGTGTGTGTAAGAGGAGGAAGAGTGTGTGTGAGAAGTGGTGGACGAGGAAGAGCGAGGTGTGGACAGTGCTGTCAAGGCTAGATTGGCACACTAGAGGGTTTTTCCCATCATTCTCTGTGATGTGGACATCAAGCTGGACCAACATGAAGACGTGATGCTGAGGCAGAATGAATCTCTCACTGGCTTTTGAGTGTATGACGAGTGTGTTCTCCTGTTTTTACAGTATGCAAGTGTTGAATATACATTCAGTACTATACAATATTCACTACAATACAGTATACAGTGTACAGTTTATTCACCTTCTACTGTAAGTTTTTACGTAGTTGCAAAAACAATTTACTGTTACAATATACTTTTTTCTTGTGATATACTTTTGTGTGTGTGTGTGTGTGTGTGTGTGTGTGAGACTGATCACTGCTACATGCACCTGCTTGTCTTGTCGGAATATTGAGGCAACATTACAAAATATCTAATTAAAAACAGGACACACACATTGTGTGATTGAACCGCTGACTCACCCACAGTAGGGTTTCCACCACTGTTGTCGTGGTGATGGTTGCTAGGCAGCTGATGCTCAGTGTTCCCCAGATAGCAGTAGATCTGTGCTATATTTGTCTCCTCCATCATGTCAGTCTTGAGCACAGGAGAGATAAACATAGCGCAGTCATCTCATTCACAAAACACACACTTGTGTTCATGACACACATGATCACTGGGCTGCATTTGAGCATTTTGTCTGCTTCATCTCAGTACTGGATCAGTACATGTTGTCTGTAGTCATTGTGTTTTAAGACTGGTTTTATTTTAACAATATGCAATCAGTTCTGCTCCTTCTCAAAGCGTCCTGTTGGTGCACTGAAGGTCAAAGATGATTATGTAACGGATCACGACACCGAACAAAAGGCTGGTTTGTGTTTATTTCTGCCTGTGAAGCGTTTCATTCCTGCTGTATTTGAGCAGCACTTTTAGAAACGAGGGCGAATCCCCATGTGACTCGACACAACGGCAGGGAAAATCTCCTTGACAGTGTGTAAGATTCCTTGGGAGAAACTAAAGGGAGAAACAGCCCACATGAACACTGCGTACTTTACACCGTATGTGGTAAACGACTGAAAAGATGCTCGAAGGGCACAATAATATATATATATATTGCCAGTGTCAATAAATGAAGGTGTTTACCGTCTTTATACAGTATAAACCCTTTAACCCCAATCTGACCCCAGCGCTGCCGCAGTGTGTTTCTGATGGCAGTGTGAATCTCAGGCGATGATTCGAGCGTCTGCTCTGTGTTTCAGAACGACACGTGGGGCGTCCAGTACTCGTACGCTCTCTTCAAGGCCATGAGTCACATGCTGTGCATCGGTTACGGCGCTCAGGCTCCAGAGGGAATGACGGACGTCTGGCTCACCATGCTCAGCATGATCGTGGGCGCCACGTGTTACGCCATGTTCATCGGCCACGCCACTGCCCTCATACAGTCCCTGGACTCGTCCCGCCGACAGTATCAGGAGAAGGTAAAGCGTTGAATGATGGCGAATGGCGACTTTTAAGTGACCTCATTCATGCTGTTCTTTATTTGTCAGGCTTGATCATCAATGGATATGAAAATGTTTTATATTTTTTAGCACTTTTTATATATATTTTCTTTCAGTTTTTATCAATTTTATCATTATTATACATATTCTAATTATTCACCTGTCTGTCGTTCAGTATAAGCAGGTGGAGCAGTACATGTCGTTCCACAAGCTTCCAGCAGATGTCAGGCAGAAAATCCACGAGTATTATGAACATCGATACCAGGGCAAGATGTTTGATGAGGACAATATTCTGGGAGAGCTGAGCGACCCCTTAAAGGAGGTTTGTCATCACTAAACTCATGGCTTCCCAAAGTTTACTTTTCAGTTGTGAAATATGATTCCACAGTGTGTAATTATAAGGCAGTGTATAAATCTGCTGAATAAATAGAAGCAAATAAACAAATGATGATATGTGACAGTATTTGAAGTGTAATAAACACCTACACTGAGTATAGAGTCACATGTAAAATATTTTAAAGATGCAGTTGGGTAGCTGACGTGACATTTAAAATCTAAAACAATTTACATTATTATACATGCAATTTTTGTAATTTTGTACATGCAATTTTTTATGAATATGGAATATATGTACTGTTAAAATGCATTTGTCAACTAAAACCCTAACTCTAGACGTGATTATATGCCATCTAAAATATTGATGATGAATACATATAAATTGTTATTTGTCGACAGCTACCCAGCTGAAGTTTGCCCACATTATTATTTTAGGTGTTTTCAGAAACAAGCAGATATCAGAACTATTTTAGTCTCTATTCAAAACAACAGCATTATTGTGGTAGTGTGAGCTTTTGTTGTTGCATTTTACAAGCTTTAACCAGCTAAATAATGTCTACTTGTCCACAGGAAATTGTTAGCTTCAACTGCCGTAGCTTGGTGGCTAACATGCCTCTCTTCGCTAACGCTGACCCAAACTTCGTAACAGCAGTGCTCACAAAGCTGAAGTTTGAGGTGTTCCAGCCCAATGACTTCATCATTCGTGAGGGAACCGTTGGCCGTAAAATGTATTTCATCCAGCATGGACGGGTCAGCGTACTTACTCGTGGAAACAGGGAGACCAAGCTTAGTGATGGGTCATACTTTGGAGGTGAGTTTACGGCTGATGTCAGATGTTCCCAACTCACAGAAATATGTTCTACAAGCGTTTTACTAATGTTCCCATTAAATGTTCTCTGAAGGTTCAAAACGTCCAGTGATCTTATGGATTTATTGACTTGATCTGGGGTGCATTTCCTGAAAGCATCATATGGTCCCGTTGAATTGTGTTGGTAACAGAACTTGCGACCATATTTGGCTTTGGGAAACACACCACTGGTCGAGTGATTTAAGTACGTTGTACATTAATTGTCCTATAGATCTCTTTCTAACCTCCTGGTGGTCTTTCTCCATCACTCAGAGATCTGTCTGTTGACTCGTGGTAGGAGGACAGCCAGTGTCCGAGCAGATACGTACTGTCGACTTTACTCCCTCAGTGTGGGCAGTTTCAACGAGGTTCTGGAAGAGCATCCCATGATGAGACGGGCCTTCGAGACGGTGGCAGCAGACAGGCTTGATCGCATCGGTAAAACCGCTTTTGCCCCTTTATAAAGCTGAAAACTCATCTCTAAAATAAACAAATAAATCTCTTCTCCTTTGCTTTCACTATTTCTTAAATCCCTCCCTGTTCTAGTCTGTACTGTTCCATTAGTGTAACTTTGTGTTGTTAGCCCTTTTGGTGTTGTTGCCCGTTAAATTAATCCCTTAAATGTGTAACTGATTTTGTAGTTGATGAATTGAGGCTTTGGCTTACTAAATTTAAAGTTCCCAAATATTTTCTGTACCGTGAAAAGAACAAAAATGACAGAATAGCACCATAAAACAAGTCAATATGGGACATGAGTGGGTAAATATGAGAAAGTTTTCATTTTTGATTGGCTTAAAAAATATTTAATTCTAAAAAAGTATTTAATTCTTGGGGAACAGTGTTAATAATTATTGTCTTATTGTCCTAACCCTGTTCTGAATTAATTTTTCTCACAGGTAAGAAGAACTCAATTTTGTTGCGCAAGACCTCACAGGGGGGATCTGTAGCGGGCAGCAGTTTGGGACGGGGTGGAGGGAGCCGCGGTGGAGGAGCAGGAGGTGCTGGTCTGGGTTCTTGTGATAGTGTTCTGGTCCAGCAGATTGTGAAGCATGACAGCATGCCCACCATGCAGGACATCACTGCTGCCGCGGGCAACCGTGGCAGCACCGGAGGCACAGTCTCACCCCGACCTCATCCGGTGATCTGGGCACCGCTGGTCCACGCTCCCCTCCAGACGGCCGCTGCCACCACCAACGTGGCCATAGCTTTGATGCATCAGCAACAGCAGCAGCAACAATTGCAACAACAGCTACAACAACAACATGCCCTTGGAGCTGCCATCTTTCTTCCCATCTCGCCGTCGCCCTCGTCCTGCCCTCTTTCACCTCCCCGTCCACCCATACTACACCCTCGGCAGTCGCTCAGCTCCCTCATTGGAGTGATGGGTGGTCTGCCCCCGCGAGGAGTCCCGTCCTCTATAACACCTTCACCCTCACCCTCGACTATGGGACCGACTGCTGTGGCTCCTTCGGCAGGCGGAGTGGCAAAAACTCCCCCCACACCTGCGTCGTCAGTACCCGCTCCCCTGCAGGCTAGCAGAACACTTCATTACAGTCTTCGCCTCCACACAGAGCCCACAACATCACCTGTCCATAAAGTCCCGTCGCCCTCCTCAGCAGTCGCAGCGCCGTCCATCGAAGGACGCAATGTCGGCTCCGGGCCACAGGGGGCGAAAGAGGCTCTACTACGTCATGTTGGAGGAGGTAGCACCCAAGGCCTCCCAATGATCGGTCGGCTTACCCAGGAGGCCAGACTGCTCTCCGCCTCCCAGCCGACTCTTCCCCACCGCAGCTGGGTGGGCGTGCAGCCTCACCCACCTCTCCATCGTAAAGCATCTGGAGGAAACCTGCTGCCGGCACCCTTCCTTTTATCCTCAGGACTCGCTAGAGGAGGAAGCGCAGGTGTTTTGAGCTCAAATGCACCACAGCCTGGCACTGCACAGATGCCCCTACACACACCCCTACTGTTGCCCTCTCAGCTGACACATACACCTCCACTCACATCAGCTCCAGGATCTGCTCCGCCACTCCTTGCCCTCTTTTCATCCTCCCCAAAGCAAACTCCTCTTTGTTCCACCAACCCTCCTTTATCTCTCATGGCCGCATCTTGTGGTCTAGGGGTTCCTCAAACCCAGCGAGCCAAACCTGGCACTGCAATACATACTCCTCCTTCAACCTCTCCTCCTCCTTGCCTACGCCCTCCTTCTCCTTCTCATTCCACCTCCACCTCTCCAACTTCATCTTCCGGCATCTCTTTGGCTCAAAATTCCCGTACCAAACCCTCTCAGACACCTCCACCACCTTTATCCTCCACCACCAACTCAACACCCACCATCACTCCTTCTCAAACCCCCACCCCAACTCGAACCCCAACCCCTATTCAAACCCCCATTCAGACCCCCACCCAATCTAGAACACCAGTGGCCATCCAAACCCAATCCCAGGGTCGGTGTCCAACTGCCGGCACTGCAATACCTACTCCTCCTTCAACATCTCCTCCTCCTTGCCTATGCCCTCCTTCTCCCTTTCAATCCATCTCCACCTCTCCAACTTCATCTTCCGGCATCTCTTTGGCTCAGAATCCCCATGCCAAACCATCTCAGATGCCTCCACCACTGTTATCCTGCACCACCAACTCAACACCCACCGTCACTCCTTCTCAAACCCCCACCCCAACTCGAACCCCAACCCCTATTCAAACCCCCATTCAGACCCCCACCCAATCTAGAACACCAGTGGCCATCCAAACCCAATCCCAAGGTCGGTGTCCAACTCCCGTCCAGATCACAGCAGCGGCACAAACTCCAACCTCAACCTCCATTCAGAGTCCACTTCCCACCCAGACTCCAAGTAAACCTCTGAGTTCCACCCCGAGCCAAAGTGCTTCTGTCCAGCTGCCAGCCGCTGTTCAGATCCTTGGTCCTCCCCCGGCACGTTCTCCGGTCTCCACTCAAACCCCAACTCCAAGCTCTTCTTGGACCCCAGGGTCTCCCATCAACACCCCAGCCCAAAGCAGACCCTCAACACCTGTTCTGGCCCAATCACAGACACACACCCCATCACCTTCTCCTGCATCCACTCCATCTCCTGCCACTTCACAGCCACAGAAGCCAGCTGCCTCCCAGACTCAGACCTTAAACGTTCTGTCCGCTCCTACCTTAAGTCCATCTCCCATTCCTGCTTCCACTGCCTCCTCATCTTCAGTCCTCCAGTCCATCTCCACCACCTCCGCTTCACCAAAAGAGGCAAAGAAAGAACAGGACTTGCCTCAGACACAGAGAGATTCAGAGACAAAGAGACAAAAATATCCTGCCAACATGTGAGGAGAGAGGTGGACACTGGTCGGAGGCTCATGTTTTGTCCGTGGTGAGTTCAGAAGATGAGATGTCACATGTCAGCTGTATCAGTTCAGGCTCTGCAGGTTCCATGAGCATGCTGTCTGCATTTGACCCTCCCTGTTTTGGTCAGTCTTGGCCATGGGAAGGTTTAACACCCTTGACTTTACATCTACCTTATCTAATCAAGGTGAAAACAAAAAAGAGCAGTTTGACTCAAAAGTAGAACCAGTGTGGGAATGTCAAGTAGAATATTTTTGTAGCCCTACTGAGAAATCTCAATGGTCTGACTGGTGAACTAACATACAGTAGTCATGTTAATCACCAGCAAAACATGCTATAGAACCAGCATGATCTTTCTACAGAGCCCCTAAAAAGATGTTTGATATTTGCAGAAAATAAACGCTGGTCTTTTCAACAGAAAAGCCCTTTTAATCTTTCATAGTATAGATGCAAATTCTGTCATTTGCCAAAAATGTCTTAAAGGGAATGTAACAGCAGAACTGCCACCACTTTTTGACGCATTTGCACAGAATGTTAAAGATACAAGGAGCATTTTCATATCAGATCATTCACAACCTGCAGACAATAAAAGCATAACCTGAGTTTGAAATGATCAAATTACCGATGAATATTAGTGACTGAACGTTCGTCACAGGGTTAGAACTACAGCAAATCTTTTTGCACTTCCGTTTACGAGTCAAATGGAACGTGTCCTTGGGCACTATACTGGAATAATACATTTTTAGACTGAAAAAAAAAAAAAAAATGTTTAGACACAGTGGATTTGTGTTAATTTAGTGTACACTGCCTGTAAACTATAAATGGTGCATTGTACATAGTGACTTAAGTAGAAAATTAATTTCTACATGAAAAACAGAACTACAATTTTATCGTTCTTAACAATTCTGTGTACTTGTGTTTGTGTAGCGCCGTCTGTTAAACCATTAGCCAGTGATTACCTGATCAGTATGCAAGTCAAAAGAATCAATTAATGCAAAATTAAATCCTTGAGACCTGAGTGAAGAATTACCAAAGTACATATTTAGGAAATATGCTTCCTACCACATGAATTGATTTTTGCTTTATATTCTCTTAGGAAAGGAGAACTTTTGTTGCTATAGCAAGTTTCCATTTGGTGCTTCCATTGGTGCCAGAACATACGGAGCCCCTGAAGGGACACGGTGATGGAAATAAAATAAGATTATGTTTCAATGCTTTTTCATGCTCTCACAAAACTTTACGTGGGAGGGAGCATCACAGTTTGAATTGTGTTAAATATTATTTTATTGATAGCCAGTCAGCATGCTCAGAAACCTCGACCTGAGTCTGCATATACTGACTGATGTTTAATATCTGAAATTTGTTTCCAGCTTCTCCCCTCTCGTCTCTTTTTAAACACCAAAGTGTAATATTTGCCCATTATATAACTAATAATTAGCATCACAGATGTGACAATAGTTATTTAAATAACTGTAAAGAACATATATATATATATATACTGTATATCAATATAATTCTTTTGATAAAAAATAGAAGCAATCCATTAGTAGTTTGTCGTCTCAGGTGTTTGATGTTAGTTTTGGACAATATGACTATAACATTCATATTCTCACTCTACTGTAACTGAACTAGTGTTTTGTTTTGATTGTGTGTTGCACTAAACAGTGAGCGCACAGCAGCGCTTTAGTTCTCAGCCGCTGTAGCCTGATTCCCTGTGAGCGTCTCTGCCTCTCTCTGTCCGTTAGTGTCACACGCATCTGATGCTTTATGGTCTTTCATCTGGACCAGAGCAGCTTTCATCTTCTCTCGCTCTTGTACTGTAGCCGCTTCCATTCAGTGACACACACACACACACACACTTTTCCCCGTATGGATCCCATGTTGTGCCCAGTGCTGTTCCTTAGTGTTTTGTGCCGATAGTGAGATTATGTCTTTCCCCTCCAATACCATGTTGCCTAGATTGCACATTTAAGGACCAAATGTTTATTTTTATTTGTTCTCACAGCTTTAGCTTTTGAGAAAAAGGAAATAATAGTCTATAATGAGACATACAATGATATGTAAGAGAAATAATGACGAACATGTGAAAAAGATTTTTGCCAAATCAGAATAAAGTGAATTTAGAATCAGTTTTCTGTGTCACCGTTTGTTATCAGACACACACTAATGATACATAATTCTGAATGTGCCATTTATAACATACAGGTTTATTTGCTGGTGTGTGTGTGTGTGTGTTGTGCTGCACAGCTGCGTCTCAGTGTTTCCTCCTGACAGTGTAATGATCATCTGTTCTCTCATGCAGTGCTGATGTGTGACTAGTGATTAGAGAGGAACAGGACAGTTTTATTCATAGTATGATTGTGTGGAGCTGAAACAGTAAAGCATGTATGGTTAGTGGAGAGAATAAGGCAACAGAGCAGCTTTCCAAGCTAACAAACATATGCTTTAAGAACATTTAGCTAATTTTCATATTAAGTTATGTTCAAAAAATCCCTTTTTTTAAATGTTTGGTCAATGCAAACGTTAAGAGAACATTCCATTGTATCATTAATTTTATTCAAATTTAAAAAACGTCCAGAGTTTGGGTTGTATATTTTGCTGCATTTAAAGATTTTGAAGTGTCAAAAAGGTCATTCGGTTTAACCGTCCAAAGGCTAATACAGTCATTTCATTTGTGATTAAAATATCTTGAAATGTAATAAATGTATATATTTTTTATTCTGGCATGATTTTATAACATCATATATCAACATAGTGCAAAATGGTGTTAAAATTATGTGTAGAAGCCGTTGCTTTGTTATGAGAAACAATGTCTGGAAAAATGAATTTCATTGATGTCATTCGGAGTAACCAATATAAAGGGACCATTTTGGATCAAGTCATGTGGTCAGTATCATGTGACAGGATGTGACATCATTCAGACACCTGCAAAGGACCACATGGTCGTGAAGCAAAGTAACTAACTCTCTCTTAACTATTTGAATAATTCATGTTTTCACTTGTTCATACGCATGTCCCGAAACATCAGGTCATTCGGTACAACCGCTATAAAACATGGAAAATGTTGTAATATTTTATAAACTAGCATTGTTTGAAAATATCGTCATTCGGTAGAACCAAAAGTGTCATTCGGTAAAACCGAAATTTTGGTTAAACCGAATGACTTTTTTGGTGACTAATTCTGTCCATCTTGTTAACACTTAATAAAACTTCAAAAAGAATTATATCTGCATTATATATATATATATATATTTTTTTTTTTAAACTTTTTAAAACCTTATTCGTCAATGACCCTAATGTTTCTGAAAGAAGGTTTTGTTCATAACATTGAGAGAACCTTGACAGAACATTCTGAGAACGTTCCATTAGCTGGTTTACTGTCTTCTGTTTTCATATAGAAAGTGTACATTCATGCATTTGTCAGATTTCCACAGAAGGTCATTCCGGTTTGAAGGCACATGAGAAGAGTAAATGATGACAGAATGATCACTTTTGAGTGAACTATCCCTTTAACAGACTGATGTTTCTCTCTACTCACACAGGAAATGGAAGCTCAAGTGCTTTGCATTGTGGGATTCAGTATAGTGTTCTCTGATGTATTGAAGATAGAGCATATTTAGTGCCATTATCTGGGGAAAATGTCTTCAGCTAAGTATGTCATGAAGAATCTCTCGCTATTACACAAGGCCTTTATACAGTTTCTGGATCTTGCACATCACCCACACTATAGTTGTGCAGACTGCAGCAGGGTTGGGCTGGTGTGGGTGAGTTTCTGATGGCACTGATGGTGTGAGATTGCCAACTTTATACACTGAAAGCACCGTTAAATCACTTTGGATAAATGTGCAAATGTAAATATTGCAGATAATCAGCTAGTAGATGAAAAAATTAAATCATAAAAATGACTATAAATAAAAAACTTTGGTTAGAAATCAAAATATAACATGATTTTTTTTTTTTTAAAAAAAGTGTTGTTAAATCATTAAAATATTACTTAAAATCTCAAGGGAAATATTTTCTGATCCCAGATTCATGCCAATAATGTGCTCTAGATGGAGCTCAAAGCTCATTTACAGACGGAGACTCTCGCACCTGCAGCAGAGTGTGTGTGAGTGCATTTTAAATGCTCTACACACACAAAACCATTTCAAAGCGGAAGTCAGTGAGACTGGCTGCTGTCGAACACTAACCTCATCCTGACACACACTCCTTCATTTCTCGTGCACTTTCTCATATCTCTCTCCTCTATCTGCTGTCCTCTCAGAAACACCTTCTCTCTGATATCATCAGTGTGTGTGTGTGTGTGAGAGAGACACTTCTCCTGCTCGTGCTCGAGGATATGCGTGTGTAAACAGGCACAACACTAATATATGTACATGATATACATCAACACACACTCCTGTTTCATTTACATCCGTGTGTGTGTGTGACACTATCTGACAAGCAAATTCAAAGTTTGTCACTTGACTCATTTTCGGAAGCAGAAGTGGAAACGCGCGTTCAACACGAAAAAGGAAGAAGCGCGTTAAATATGATCGAGTCCATCAGCAGCCGAGGTCGCTCGCCCGGTCAGTCAGTCAGTCATGCCCACCTTCATCAGCACACGGGCGCGCGCAAGGCAGGCGTGCACGCGCGCAGAGTCCGGCCCGCGCCCTCCCCACCCACCCCAGCGGCCCTCCGCCGCCCGCAGAGCCAATCACCCGCGGCCGCTGGAAGTAGGACAAGCCGCTTCCTGGTTGCGGGTTTAAGGAGGAGCCGCCGGAGTCCGTCAGGAGCGGGTCAGAACCGGCGCAGAGACACCGGGCAGATAACAGCCGCTACAGGAGACCCGTGCGCGCGGACGCGTCACATTGAGGAAGTGCGCGCTCGGTCAGGTGGGACGCAGCGGGGGAAACTCAGGTGACACCGGCTCAGGTAAAGCACTTCTCCTCCGTACAGCGCGGAAGAGGCGAATGCGTTTACTTAATCGATATATTCTGCCGTTTCATCGTCTTTCGCTTTGTTTCTTTTACTCAGTTTTATTTTATTGATCCTCATCACCGCGGGGTCACGAGAGGACGTACACGTCATGTGTTCTCGGTAACTCCCGTGTGACGTGTCTAAGATATTAACTGTCAAACGACCCCGGTTCCTTCATTGGAAATGATCCGCTGTAAGTTTCATTCATTCATTCGGTGTGATTATTGCGGCTTTTACCTGCGCGCGCGTGCGCGCGTCTGTCTGACAGGTGAGTCCGCGCGCTGTCACGCAAAACCCGCATTAGAATAACGACTCGAGTTCGCTTTGATAAAAGTTTGTTTTAATAATGAGGCTTTTGAGGCGGAATTCTCCTCGCTGAGACTCGCCTGTGCACGCGCGGACGGACCGGCTGAACCCGCTGAACCGGATCCGCTCGTGATCGAAACGCCTTTAACTGGAAGACACTCCTGAAGCTGCTGTTGTTTGTGTTTGACAGACCGCTGGTTTTTGTTTTTAATTAGTCCTATAGTTCAATTAGACTCTCACCTGCTGATAATAATTAATTCTCCGACCCCCCCGCCCCTCACGGTCGTTGTCATGGTAACTTAATTACTCAGGTAATTCGGTCGGTCGGTGATGACGCGGTTCCTCCGCTGAACGCTGAACACACATCAAACCCACCGAACGAGATCAGGATGATTAATAGTCAGAAAAATGCATTTATATGTATAAAAATGGAAGTTTAATGAACTTTAATGATAAAATCTAATGCAATATATTGTGTGTGTTCTGTATGATATTCGATCCATCAAACTTTTATGGCTTTTATAGTCTGATAGAGTGAGAATATGGAGTTTAGTTTTATTCAGAGGCTCAAACTGAGCAAAAATATGTAGTTTGGTGCAAATGCTGATGTTTATATGAAATTCTGAAGCTTGTAATGTAAATCAATGAGATCTTTGAGTACACTCTAAAAATGCTGGGTTAAAAACAACCCAAGTTGGGTTGAAAATGGATAAATGCAGAAATTGGGTTGTTTTAACCCAGCGGTTGGGTTAAATGTTGATTTATTTAACTCAACTATTGTTTAAAAATTACTGTATTGCTTGCTTAAAATGAAACCAAAATATATTGGAAATGTTTATTAATATGTTTAATAAATGAAGATTTAATAATATATGTAATAAATAATAATTAAACAATAAGCGTTTATTAAACTGCTTATTAATAAATGTTCACCTTTTGATTATTATTGTTGCCTCTAGTAATTATGTGTCTGATTTATAATTTCCAACCTATTTTGGGTTCATGTTTAGCCAGACATATAGTTATTTTTAAACAATAATTGAGTTAAATAAAACTACCCAGCAAACATTTAACCCATTCACTGGGTTTTCAACCCAACTTGGGTTGTTTTTAGACTGTATAGCAGATACATGCATATAAATATCAATATCTGCCAATAATATCAGTAAAATGATATTTAAATGCTTAGTTTTATGATCAAACATTGTAGTTTTAAAACACACAATGCAATGCAATGATGATTGAGAGACGAACAAATAAACCTTATTTCATACTCATTATTTTTATAATAAATGATGTCTGGATAATCAAGTAAACCTGCTTCAGTCCAGATGAAATATTACTAAAAATATCAAAGTTGTTCTTAAGTTTCCTTGATAAAATCAGTGCAGATTTCACAGCTGAAAGACACGAGCTGAAGGACGTTTGTACAGTTCTACTAAAACACTTTTACTTGATGAAAGAGTCTAAACTCTGAATCAGAGACAGAAGAACTGCAGGACATTGAGTTTTTAGATGATATTGATCATTTAGAGGCCTTAGAAATCAAATACTGTAGGGTTAAAGCACTTTAATATGAAGTACATGATGCTCATCGACTGAACTTACAGTTTTATTTTCAGGCTTTGTATTTGTACGCAATATAACTATATAAGACAGTACTAGCTGCTAGGACCAGTCTCTGTGGGATAAACTGAGGATGATTTATCACTGCTTCGGCACAAAATACATTCAGGT